>JAOTQR010000079.1:9314996-9341140 GCA_025774065.1 Solanum ossicruentum
GATGGAGACTTGAAGCTTGAGAGGAAATCCTTAGATCCGGAGAGGGTTTTGAGACTTGAGTTTAGGAGTAAAATATTGGCTAAGTGTTTGAATGAGTATTGGGGAATATTTAGAATGATGTGAGGGTGAAGTATAAGCATATTTATGTTTGGGAACACTTAGTCCCAAGACTTAAAAGTCTTGGACCGAAGTTAAAAACGCCAGGGGCGCGAAAAGCTCTCTGGAAATGAAAATTTGAAAAATCAAAATTGCTAATAGTTTGATCTTAAATCAGGGTTAGACCTATTTTCCACTCAAAATGACACCCTGAACAAGAGTATGGACTAGTACTTTTGATATCGCGCAAAGGTTTTGAGATATATGGAAATTACGATTCCGGGCACTTCCAAGGCACATTTTTGGGCACTTTTTGGGGGTCGTTACAATACCTTCCCCTTGGGAACATTGTTAAGAGATGTATATAAGAGACACAAACATCATAATTTCAGTCCACATAGTAATGCAACAATACACTTAAACATCATTTCAAAATCTCATCGTATGCGTAAAGTCATCATGAACTTAGTCATTTTAAACATGAACCTATGCAATGACATGAGGGCTGAACTTAAGACTAGAGATCATATAAAGGACTTATATCAATAACTTAGGCTTGAGTGGAGTGGAAAAAGTAAGGATATAGCTTTTGCATGTCCATTTCGGCGTCACAAGTAGCACTTTCAACTTGTTGATTCCTCTAAAGGACCTTAACGGAAATGACCTCTTTGTTTCTCAACATCTTCACTTGCCTATCTAAAATCTGAACCAAAATCTCTTCATATGTGAAATTACCTTCAACTATACCCACAACATCAAGAGGCACAATAGTATTCGGATCACCCATACATTTCCTCAACAAAGACATATGAACACCGGATGAACCGAATCTATTTCTCTAGGCAATTCTAACTCATATGCTGCCTTTCCAACCCTTCTCATCACCTTAAAAGGACCCACATATCATGGGCTCAACTTTCCCTTCATACCGAAACGGACCAAACCCTTCATGGGTGACACCTTCAAGTAAACCTAATCACCCACCTTGAACTCAAGATCCCTTCTCCTTACGTCGGCATAAGACTTTTGATGACTTTGGGTTGTCTTAAACCTTTCTCTAATCATGCTAACCTTCTCTAGAGCCTCCATAACCAGATTTGGTCCTAACAAAACTACCTCACCAACCTCAAACCAACGAACTGGTGATCTACAACATCTCCCATAGAGAGCCTCAGCCATACCAATACTAGAATGATAGTTATTGTTGTAGGCAAACTCAATCAGCAGAAGATGGTCATCCCAACTACCTTTAATCTCCAACACACATGCTCAAAGCATATCCTCAAGGATTTGTATGGTCCTCTCGGCTTGTCCATCCGTCTAAGGGTGGAAGGCTGTAGAAATCCTAACTCTAGTACCAAGACCACTTTGGAAGGACCTCCAAAAGTGTGAAGTGAATTGTGCCACATGATCAAATATGATGAACAAAGGAACCCCATGCAACCTTACCAAGTCATTAATGTACAACCTTGCACAATCTTTAGCCACAAATGTGGTCTTAACTGGTAGAACGTGAACCGATTTTATCATCCTATCAACCATAACCCCCTTTCTAGTCTTGGGAAACCCAACTACAAAATCCATATTAATCACTTTCCACTTCCATGTAGGAATTTACATGTCTTGGGTTAGGCCACATGCCTTTGATATTCACTTGTTGACAACTATGACAATCAAAAACGAATTTGGCAATGTCCCTCTTCATGCCTCCCTACCACTACACATCTTTCAAGTCTATATACATTTTGGTGGAACCGTGGTGGATAGAATAAGAAGAGTTATGGGCCTCATCAAGGATCTTTTCTATCAACCCATCAACACTCGGTACAAACAACCTACCTTGGTACCTAAGGGCATCATCTCCCCCTTGGGAGAAAACCTGTGCCTTGCCCTCTTTCGCGAAGACTTCAACTCTAACAAGGAGGGATCAAGATCTTGTTTAGCTATCACCTCATCAACCAAGGAAGACCTAGAGCCATCCACAACAACAACCTCACCACTACCAAACTCCTCCAATCTAACCCCCAACCAAGCTAATCGATGCACTTCCCTAGCCATCTCCTTCTCACCACCATCAACATGAGCTAAGCTACCCTATGGACACCATACTCAATGCATCCTCTACCACATTGCCTTACCCGAATAGTAATTCACACTCATATCACAGTCCTTAAGAAGTTCTAATCATCTCCTTTTCCTTGAATTGAGATCCTTTTGAGTAAAGACATATTGGAGGCTCTTATGATCGGTATCAACATGCACCCCATACAAGTAATGGTGCCAAATTTTTAATGCAAATACCATGGCGGCTAGTTCAAGATCATGGGTAGGGTAGTTCTTTTCAGGCACTTTGAGTTTTCTAGAAGCATAGGCTATGACCTTACCTATTTTGCATCAACCACAACCCAAACCAACCCATGAAGCATCACAATACATAACAAATCCCTCAAGCCCATCCGATAGTGACAATATATGGGCGGACACAAGCTTATCTTTCAATGTTTGGAAGCTCCTCTCACAATCATCGGTGCACAGAAATTAGCCTTCTTTTAAGTCAATTTTTTCATAGGGGAAGCAATAGAAGAGAACCCATTTGCAAACCTCTGACAATACCCCGCCAAGCCTAAGAAACTCCAAATATCTGGCGGTGTCAATGGTCTAGGCCAATTTCTAATCACATTGGTCTTTTTAGGATCCACCTTTATACCATCCCCTGACACCACATGACCTAGGAAGGCAACCTCCCTCAACCAAAATTCAAACTTTTCATATTTAGCATACAATTTCTCCTCTCTCAACCTTTGCAACACAGCCCTCAAATGAGCCCTATGCTCCTCCTCACCATGAGAATAGATCAAAATGCCATCACTGAAGACCACAATAAAGGAATCAAGGTAGGGTTTAAAGACCCTATTCATTAGGTCCATGAAGATGGTTGGTTCATTAGTTAACCCAAAAGACATCACCACAAATTCATAGTGCCCATATGTAGTCCAGAAGGTCGTCTTGGGAATATCACACTCCCTCACTTTCACATTATGATGCCCGGACCGAAGATCAATCTTAGAGAAAAGGCTAGCCCCTTGCAATTGGTCAAACAAATCATCAATCCTTGGAAAAGGATACCTATTCTTGATGGTGACTCTATTGAGTTGCCAGTAGAAAATACACATCCTAAGGGACTCATCCTTCTTTTTCACAAACAATACTGGGGCACCCCTAGATGATTGGCTAGGTCTAATAAATCCCTTCTCCAACAAGTCCCTCAATTGTTCCTTCAACTCCGCTGGGGCCATACGGTAAGGAGAAATAGAACTGGGTTGAGTATCGGGGAGGAGATCTATGTCAAAGTATATTTTCCTTTCAAGAGGAATACCGGAAAGGTCATTTGGGAAGATATGAAACTCATTTACAACTGAAACCGACTCTATGGGAAGGACTTTAGACTCACATTCCTTAACCCTCACAAGATGGTAAAGGTACCCCCTAGAGATCAACTTATGGGCTTTAATGCAAGAGATAAATCTACCCTTGACCATCATATCTTGACCTTCCCACTCAAGGACGGGTTCATTTGGAAATTGGAATTTAATGTTACGATTCTAGAATCAATAGAAGCATAGTATGCCTGCAACCAATCTGTCCCAAGAATAATATCAAAATTAACCATGTCAAGCTCAATAAGATCACAAGGCAATATTTTATGCAAGATGCAAATAGGACAACTTTTATAAACTTTTCTAACAATAATGGATGCACAAATAGGAGTAGAAACCTCATATGACTCATGCAACAACTTGGGGTAAACATGAAATTTTTGGGCAACAAATAGGGTAACAAAGAAAGAGTGGCATTCAGATTAATCAATGCATACACACCAAAGTCAAAGATTTTCAACAAACCGGTGGCAACATCAGGGACTTCATTAACCACCCTTACTTTTCATGCAAAGCATAAAATCGATTGTACCTTGGGGCAGCATCTTGTCAGCCATCTCTCCCCAAAGAAACTGCATTAGCACCTTGTGGAAGAACCTCTTTGCCCTTGTTGCAATCTCAGGAGAAATCTACCTTTTTATTACCCACTTCCCCACAACCAAAGCGTGCATTAGTATCTCTCAAGCATGGACCCTTATGGCCCTTACCACACCTAGAACACACCTCATTAGGAACCACAACACCAATATCTTGGGGCCTTGGGAGGTAATTGGCAAATCCTCTATTAGAAGCAAGAGAGGACCCTTGGCCTTGGTTGATCCGGACACCCTTTTGGAACTTAACCTTGAAACGGGCCCTCTTGGCCTCATGACCCTCCTCTTCCTCAATTTCTCCCCTACCATTTTCTAGGCAAAGGTCATTGATGAGTCGTAGAAATATGACTCTTATAAAACTTTAAACAGAGGATTTTTTGCGCGTTCTTAAGCATACTTGTTATTTTGATGTTTATTTTAGTGAGTTTTCAAGAAAAATGACTAAGGCAGGGAGAAATGGGCAAACTATAGAACAAGGATGAAAAAGAGTCAAAAAAGGTATCAAGTGTGGGCACACGGAAGCCTACACGGCTCGTGTACGGTTACACAGACGATGACGCCCTTCGTCGCCTCATATTTGGTAATTGATGGCAGGAAGAGTTGAAGGCATGACCCACGGTATCCTCCACAGGCCGTGGGATGTCAGACGGGTCATATGTGTGGCAATCAAAGTTACGTGAAAGCTTATCATCATCGAAAAGCAAGAAAAAGAACAAAGGGAGGCTAGAAGAAATGTGTCACCGGTCGTGTGACCAACCATGGTCCGTGACATTGAGGCGTGTGGAAGACTTGAGTGAGAAAATGATTAAGGCGTGACCGACGGTCCGTTTAATAGACCGTTAACTATTACACGGACCGTTCAATGGCACGTGAAGTAGCAGTTGGCTTTTGAAGCCAAGTATGACCAAATGGACCGTTACACAGTCTGTCTAACGTCTCATGGGCCGTTTAGTGGCTTGTTGCCATGCCGACCTGATTTTTCCTAATTTAATTTGGATTAGGTTTTCTTTGTATATAAATAGTTATTTTATTTCATTTTTACACTATCTTAGACATCTAGAGAGAGAAAACACTGAAAAACATTATTTTCATTGTGATTTCACAAGATTTCGGGATTTTGGTTATCCAGTTCAAGATTGTAACCGTCGATTCACTGATTCTTCAATAGTAAGTCATTTATTATGAATTATTTGTATCATTGTGGGTTTTCTTTCTTGAATATGCTAGGCTAAACCTACAACTAGGGTTGTAGGAACCATGAAAAATCACTAAGATAGGCGAATATGGGGTAAATCTTGGGATTGATTAGCGTATATATCGTAGTGATCTTCGTCATAATTTCTTCCTTGATGAGTCAATGCATTAGGGTAAGACTTTATTCGTTACATGCTCGAAAAGGATATTTTTATTAGGAAAAGAGCTCTATGATAGAAATTTGGGATTTTTAAACTAGTCTAAGTACATAAGACCGAAAGGTAAGAGTATTCTGGGATTAACAACAAGGGTTACTATATACACATTCTGAGATCGAAAGGTGATGAACAATATGCATCTAGGAAGGAACGAGAGGTGAATTAGATGTTACATAACTTGTTATATCTTATATACATATAATCATGAACGAGTTTACCACTACATTCGGCTACCGCTTTAGATGTCATGGGAAAAATAATCCTTGCTTCGCTTATATTGTCTGAAATCTAGTAGTCCTTGCACTAATTATCATTACAATAATTATATGACAAGTCAGACAACTCTCACTAAGGAACTCAGCATTTACTGCTTTATTTTAGTAACATAGTTCGAAAAACCAAAACCCCCATTTACTTTATGCACTATTCTTTCGGGAATAGATATTACATTTGAAAATGGTGCTAATAGATATATTCTCATGCATTCCCTGTGGGATCGACCTCAACTCTGGTTGAGTTCTGTATTTGATCAACGACCGCTTTATTATTCAACAAATGTGACAAGTCTATGGCACTAATCAACATGGCGAACCGACACTCTTCACTAACCCAGTTAGACACACCCATCACAAATTTGTTCATCCTAGATCTTGAGTCAGCCACCAAATGTGGAGTATACTTAGAGAGATGGGCAAATTTGAGGGCATACTTCTCCACATTCGTAGACCCTTGTCTCAAATTCGTAAATTCCACCAACTTAGCATCCCTAAGTTCAAGGGAGAAGAATCGATTAAGGAAGGCCACCTTGAACTCCTCCCAGAGCACCACATAGTTGACTCCCTTTTCCTCCTTCCATTGATTGTACCAAATTTGTGCTATCCCTCTGAGTTAGTAGGACGCCAACTCCGCCTTATCCTCCATCCTCAGACCCATGATGGAAAAAATTTTGTAGACCTCATCATTGAACTCTTGAGGGTCCTCACTCACCTTTGACCCATGGAATTTCGAGGGATTTATTCTTATGCAGTCTCTTACCCGAGAGGTCGGTGTAGGAGCATGAGGGGCTTGAGCCCCTTGATTGACTTGATTAGCCATCACGTGTGCACGCAAGGTAAGAGCATCCCTAAGCTCTCTATTGGCCGGTTGCTCCTCGAGCGTGTGGGCTCGTCTTCCCCTCATATTAGGCATGATCTAGCATAACAAAGAAAAATCTTTAGGGGGAAAGCTTACTTCAACTCTATAGCATGACTTAGAATATGAAGAAGGGAAACATTTCCTAAAATGTCTCATAGCCTTCTGCTCATAGTTGTGGTGCATAACACAACCATGCATAAAACTCTAATCAATACGGTGTGTTAGACTCCGATGATCTAACAACCTAGTGCTTTGATACCACCTTTGTCACGACCCAAGCCTAGTGCCTAGATGTGACTGGTGAATGGGGAATCCGAAGGAACCCAAACAAGCCTCATAGTATATCATTACACATCCTTGGACGCGGAAGCACTAGAATACAATAAGAAATAGTAAATTGGGACTATCGGGGCTAAGGGAACACTTAGGCTCAAGACTTAAAAGTCTTGGACCGAAGTCAAAAACTGATCAAATTGTTACACTAGTTCACTCCCTTGGCGCGTCGCGCCAGGGGCGCAAAAAGCTCTCTGGAAATGAAAATTTGAAAAACTGAAATTGCTAATCGTTTGCTCTTAAATCGGGGTTAGACCCATTTCCCACTCAAAATGTACCCCTGAACCAAAATATGAAGTCGAATCTTTGATATCATGTACGGATTTTGAGATATATGAAAATTATGATTCTGGGCACTTTCGAGGCACATTTTCGGAAACTTGTTGGGGTCCTTACATTTATAACATGATATTACTTATTAGTTAAATGTGCATTGACAGTTTACATAATCATTTCCCCTCAAAATTATATTGTGAAGCTATTTGCATTTCATACCTACTTACTTTATTTTGCATGCTTACATACTTCGTATATTCCAACATACTAGTCCATACTTTTTGCCTACATTATATCACAATGTAGGGACAGATGAAAATTTTACTCCTCCTTATTGTGGCTAGAGCTTGACACCCTAATTGAATACATCTTGGTGGGTTCCCATGCTTCGACAATAAGCCCTTATCATTCATGCTCTTATGTTCCCATGCTTCGAGAATAAGCCCCCGATAAGGTCAAGATTAGTAGAAGCATGTTTTAGACAAAGTTGATGTAATCTCTTTGATAAGGAAATTCTTGACTTCTATCATACATTTGGCTTTAAGACTTACTTTTGCTGATTTTACTTATATTGATACTTTTTATGTATGCTTATGAAATTTTAAGAGGCTTGGATGATAATTTTTTAGGGTCCTTATTGATCATATCGCACCTAGACCCTAGGTTTGTATCATGATAGGAATGTTCTCGGGTGAAAAAATGACTAAGTATAAAGGCCATATATAAAGGACATTCCACGATACATATAATTAATTAAAGGTTGTAGTTCATGTCTCATTGCTTGGACAGTTGAGTAAAGAATTTTGATTAGGCATGGCGAAACCATGAAGGGGTTCTACTAGTCCTAGAAGACAGGAACGTATCCATGGTTCGAGATTCAGAACATATGAAATTGGTCCAGTTCTACAAAGGACTATTTAAGGAAGATAGAATGGGTCCCATGGACCTTGTCAGATAATTGTTATTAAGCGTATTTTTATCATTTTCTACCCCTCTAACTCCTAAACTATGTCGTTTTTGCCCTACGAAATCTATAATCGATTTTGCGTTATTACTTACCTCAAACACAATTATTTCACCTATTCTTCACGGAATAACCTAAGTCTTCTTATCCAAATTCCTCTCAAGCTCAAGGAAGATCAACTAAGGTTTTTGCAAGTTCCACCATTAAAACCAAGATTTTCAAGCTAGGCCTCTACTCAACGTATGCGGTATTCATCCACGGATCCCTTTCACCTATGGAGTCCAAAGAAATCCTCAGTTTTTCATTCAATTTCAAGTATATCATTTATAGGTTTTCATAATCTCAATGTCAATTGCATGAATTATGATTTATATGATGATTATTTACTAAATTAATCATGAATTTCTATAAATTACACGATTCCTATTTCTTTACAAGTGAATTATATTCTAAGCTATATAAGGTTATGAGATTGATTAGGTTCTTTAAATATTGATTCAATTCATGTTATATTTACATATCGTGCATGTTGTTTTAATCTAACTTCACGATTTCAAATTAATTTTATGTGAACACATACTTTGCCCTAATTTTTACTGACAAATCATGATTGTGGAATTTCATGTGTTCAAGCAAGTATATGAAAAGAATGGCCTAGAAACTAATGTCACTCTTAATTGAGGTAGGAATGTAACGATGGAAGGCCTACAACCAAATTACATGAATCATATGAAAATAAGCTATTCTATAAACAAGTTCTTGTGATTTGGATTGGTAGTTATGATTTGCCTTTAATTGCATGATAAGCTTATGAAAGTGTGAGCTATGATTTATGACAAGCTTATGAAATCTATAATAGGTATGACTTTTATGACACATACTCCATTGAATTTTGACTTAGCACCGAGAGGACTTTGAGGTGGGGACTTGACCTAAGGGCTTTCTAATAGCAATCTCTAGTCTCAGAACTACGTATCATCATAGGATTATTGCCAATGTGGCCTAGCTAATGATAAGGGACCCTATGGATGAAACTCATGTGCCTCTTTAATTTACTCCCTCTGTCCCATATTATATATGAGAACTTTCGATTTTACATGATTATTAAGAAATTATCAATGCACTAATGAACTTTATCATTTTACCCTTTATTTATATCAATGTACATAAATTAAGCTAGAAAAAATTATTAATACACTAATTAATGGTGGAGGTAAAATGAGAAAAAAATAATTAATTTTATTCTAATTTAGTAAGTGCACATATAATATGGGATAAATATTTATAGAAAGATATCATATAATATGGGAAGAAGGTAGTATATAGTTTTTATTGGAGTTTAGTCGATCTATGATGCCTACTAAAATCCCGCATTTTGGTATTCATACTATAAATTTTCAGCTTTTTCTGGTACAGTGCCTACTACAAGCCATATACCCACTGATTCAAAATCTCTTGAGGCCATCACTATTGGATCGTAGTGAGCTCTTGGCGTTTGGAGATTTACTGCTTTTCATCTTTTGTACTTCTATGTATTTTGTATCTTGATTAGATAAAACTGTTGTATATAGTCCCCTCCTATATGTAGAAGCTCTTGTATCTGTGGCACTAGGTCCGAGGTTTGGTTCTCATGTATATTTCATCTTTCTTGGTCATTTTTGGGCCACTACTATACATTTTGTACCATTATGTAAACCGACGCTCTTTGTCAATTTTGCTTCCGCACAGTTCTCTAGATTATTTAGCTTATAACCTTTATGTTTTGATTTTGTTTATCGTAGATGCCATTATGGCTCGATTTCAAGGTGACACCTTTAAGCTAGGATTGCTTTCTACTGAAATTGATAGGTATGGGTCTTAACGGACTATTCGGTGTTAGTTCGACTTAGACAAAAAAAGCTAACCAATAAGAGTAATACTGTATAATGTTTTTTGGTATTCAGATATAGAGCTACCTTTTCCCTCAAAAGCAGCTAGATGATAGTGTTGAGAGTACCAAAAGTGGGTATACGTAATCATGTTGTATGTGTATGCCTACCATGTTAGGAATCCTGTGTAGCTATGATCTCAAGTTGCAAAACGTTAGGAAAAGCAGCTTGCAGTTCTCAAATTCAGAGCAATGTCATTCACTATATTTTCCCATCGACATATAACGTCTTCATACATCATGGAAATATTCACAATAATAAAGCCAAACATATATGTAGCTCCTTAAACTTGTTCTCAAATGTCATTTTGACAATCTAATTCAACTTTGTTCCATTTTAACCCTTCAACTCTATTTTTTATATTTCATTTTGACACTTCTATCCAAGAAATTAACAAAATGGGAGAAAGTATACTTCACATGCCAAGACATGTCATAAAAGACAATTAAAAATACATACACAACCCCCTTAACTTAACTTTTTTTTTTGACATTTTATCTTGTCTTTGTTCTATTCTAACGTTTCAAATTTATATTTTATCTAGCATTTAAACACAATTACTAATTTTATAAAAATTATAAAATTGTAAAATTAGTAATTGTGTTTAAATGCTACATAAAAAATAAAATTGAAAGGTTAAAATAGAATAAAGACAAGATAAAATGTCAAAATAAAAAATATAGTCAAATTAGAGGGGTTGTGTATGTATTTTTAATTGTCTTTTATTCCATGTCTGGGCATGTCAATTACACTCTCCCCATTTTGTTAATTCTTCGAATAGAAGTGTTAAAATAAAATATAAAAAATAGAGTTGAAGGATTAAAATGGAACAGAATTGAGTTGAAATGTTAAAATAAAATTTGATGTCAAATTTAAAAGATTACACATGTGTTTACCCCAATAATAATATCAATCATAATCCAAATGGTACTTCACGCTCCAAAGTTACTTGAAGGATGAGAAAAAGGAAATACAATTTCTACATTTCTAAAAAGAACAAGAGGCATAAATGAGGCGGAAATTTTGATTAAAAATAATTTTGGATAAAAATTTAGTGACACTTAAATAGTTATTTGGTTGGAAAGTATGGAATAACTTATTCGGGAACTAATAAATAATACCGGAATAAGTTATTCCTCCTTTTGGATAGTATACTAATTCCTAATAACTTATCCCGAAATAAAAAAAATCAATAACAGCAATATCCTTTTACACACTTTTTATACCTCACTTTACATATTTACAATATTTTTAATACATTATATAATAATATTCACAACTTTCACTCCATATTTTTATAACATTTCGACATATTTTTCTATTAAAAAATTACACTCTATAGTATAATTCTTATAAACTAATTCTTATGTTTTTTAATATTTTGATTTTTCATAAATCCTTTTTTACTTTTAACAAAATTAAAAATGCAAGTTGCATTTGTAAATTAAATAAAAAGAAAATTCATTTTGAATGTATACAATATTATTATAAAAATCCACATCTAAAATATTTAAGCTAAATAAGCTGAAAGATTTATTTTAAAAATGAATAATGAATACTTAAAGTTAACAAAGAAAATACATTAAAAAATAATAAAGTAAAGGGTATTTTTGTAAATAAGCAATATACTCTTAAAATTTATCCAACAAACCAAACACTCAATAAGAAATAATCCCCACATAATTTATCATATCATAACTTATCTCATCATAAGTTATATTCAAACCAAACCACCCTTGTAAGTATACTTCCACTTTGAAATCCTAGAGTTTTTCCCTGCTCCACTGGGAAAGATCAGCTTCCAACATCCCAATTGATTAATATCAACATTCTTGCATTATCTAAACATTGCTCTTGTAAGGTCCCATTCAACTGTTTAAATTGCTTCAGAAAAGTTTCCAGGCTGCAATTAAAAATTCAAGGAATGGAGTGAAGAAGAATTCTGGGACTATGTCGTGCAAAATCACATTTATGTAGGCAGATCAGTGTCTCAAAACCATCACAAACCATTCTTGACAGGAAAAGATGACCAGTGGGAGAACGAAAAAAGTGCAGTATAAAAGCCAGTTTATCATGGCTAAACTTAAAAGATGAGTATGAACGTCCAAAAACAGAGATAGGTGAAGCAGGTTCACTGAGCAAGTTAAACTGATTTTTAATTATAAAACAGGTTCCTTGTGAGTATCTTAGTTCATAGGCATACAAAGGTTTCCTTTCAAATTAATAGAATATTTGTGACTTTATCCAAGCAAAGACATGACAACTTCAATATACATCCATTGTAACATTTTCTGGACAGACGGATTAAGAAAATCATGACAATGCTTCAGAATGAAACACTCTTAAAAGCCCACATATTGTGAAGTTATTTGCTGTCGTTGGAAAAGAAATAAAAATCTAAGGATCTACTGTACACTCGGTGATTGGAACAATAAAAATAGGTTTTCTTCCCAAAGAGGTAAACAAAGTTACCCATTTATGAGATTCCAGGGCATATGTTTTTTTTTTTGGTTATTTTAGGTAAAACAAAGTGCCAACATAAAAAAAAAAAAAAAAGAAACACAAAGTGCCAACATGTTAAAGGAAAGAAATTACAAGTACCAAGAACTGTCGACTCTTACCTACTTTAGATTCACAAGAAACAATCCCTAATATAAATGGGTTACCTTTGATTTGTATGCTTATATGACTATGCAAATGCAACTCAGTACAACAACAACATACCAAGTTCGATCCTATATAATGGGATCTGGGAAGAGAGGGGTGTTACCTCTACTGAGGGTAAGGTAGGGAGGTGGTTTCAGAAAGACCATCAGTTCGAGAAAAGCATTCAAAACAAGGTTGAGAAATACAAGAATGAAGCTATGCTGACAAAATGTGAAGAAGAATAAAGTACTGACAACAAAAAATAGTAGAGATCTTAAGTAAAAAGGAATACCAGCAGTAATAAAATGGAGGAACGACAATGCTAACACAATACTAGTGAGACAGCTAATGGGAAAGGGAAGCAAATAAATGTTCTAAACTAGCACCAAACAAATGCAACTCCAACAACAATAATAACAACACACCCAGTGAAATCCCATTTACATCTAGAGTGAACTTGCAAGAATAATTGTATGAAGTATGCCATTCATTTTCATCTTGTGCCTATTTGAGATATACTTCCAACAAATATCAAGCAATATGGTGTCCCAGTCATAAAAAAGGTGGTGGTATGCAATTTGATATATGCAAAAGGGAATCCCAAGCAGAAAGGCCGAACTAAATTATTGTGAAGTCTGCAACGCAACTGCTACTCTAATATTATACGTAACGCACTTAAAGAGAATTCTCATGACCAGAAACAGTCCAAACCCTCTCCCCATTGGAACCTTGGGTAGAAACTGTACAAATTTAACTAGGGCCGTATTTGACTATTCACATAGTGCATCCATATGCATAAAGTATGGATCATGCAGTAATTTCTGCAACTTTACAACAACAAGAACATAGCAAGTGCAATCCCACTTTTGTGGTCTGAGGAGGGCAGCGTGTACGCAAATCTTAACCTTACCTTGTGAGGTGGAGAGATTGTTTCCAATAGACCCTCAGGCAAATAAAAACACCACAAAGCAGTTTGAAAAGAGAAATAAGAGAACAGTGGGAAACTTCTGCAACCTTAAGGTGACAAAATCATACTGACAAATTCCTCAAAATGAAAATACAAGAAGACTTTAGGGACAATGGTGTTTGCTCCAATTTATCCAGATATAGAAATCAAACATTAGACGGACCGGAAGATATTTCTAACAAGATTTGCTGAGCTAATTAGACTTCCATTTTCTTCTATAAGGAAATACGTTTTTTCTTATGAGAAGAGAAACTCACAACTACTATCCTTTGGGTGCGCACAGATCAAAATCCCCACTCATGTGATAGCTTACTAATCACACATGAGAGGTAACTTACAGTAAACAAGCCTGATGCGATGAACTCGACCAAAAAGTCAAACCCCATGCTTTTGGTGGCAAGAGATTTCGAAGCTGAGACCTCCAACGTGGAAGTCTCATGCCCAAACCATTGGAACACCGAAGGGTACAAGGAAATATATTATGTCCAGTTCCAAATAAACGTCTACTACAGTCCAAGTGAAAATCGTCGGTTAATGTATAAACATACATTACTTATGTTTGGACGATCTATATGTCAAAACATTCTACATAGATGCCATTTATTTCAACAATTAGTAGGGCATAAAATTGAGTAATTATCTCTTGAAAACTAAATATGTGCAAACCTAGCTTACTTAACTCCAGTCAACAGTTACATAAATGTAAAAATTTGTGAATTAACTACAACAATCATCATTAAACTAGAAAGAGATATGAAAACATACGCTGAAAATCTTTTCTCGGTGAGGATGGAGAAGATACATGAGAGAAAATAGCTCGTCCAATCATAGTTAAACTGTAGACAATCCCAGCAACGTAAAAGATCATAACCAAACCAAGCACCCATGGCATCATTAAAAACCCAATAAAGAAAGTCACGGATCCGCAAAGCATCAAAGCAAAAGAAACCCCCAAAAGCAGAGATGCAAATCCCGCCGGAGTAATTTGCTGCATCGAACCTGCCACGACCATCCTCCTCCCTGAAGACGATGGAGACATTTCAGTAGCCGACAAGGAATCATCGTAAAACTCAATCGGCGTTGGTGGTGATCGTAGAATATTTAAAATTAGCGAAGAAAGTTCTTCGAAAACCTTAGATTGTTGATCCTGTTGCCTTCTCATCATATTTGAAATTGAACAAAACTAATAGAACGAAAATTACAGAAAAGGAGGCAAATCGAGGAGATTTTGACTAGTAATTATCCACCCAACAATATTAAAGCCTCTGTTTTTTTCCTAACGACAAAATTGAGAGAGGCTTTCTGGTTGTTTGGGGGTTTGCCTGTTTCGAGAAATCAGAAATTAAAATTAGAATGAAAGAATTATTGCGCAAGGGAAGAGTTGCTTTATCTTGAAGGAATAGATAATAGGATTTTGAAGAAAAGGAGAGAAGATAAAGGATTGCCCTAAATTCGGTTCAAGAATAGTGTTGTACGCTGCTATGGGCGATTGTGGAGTACGATGGAGGATAACTTATCCATCACCGTACGTGCATTCCAACGTTGAGTAGAAGAGCGTATTTCATTTCAGGCTGATGTGTAAAGATCAATTGTGTGCTGACTCAACATTACAAAACTATTTTATCCAAAAGACCCATCTTTGGAAAATGCATTGTGAAAAGGATTCTATGGGTTGTTCATGAAAACCACTATTGCATTTTTTTTAATTTTTAAAAATGTTTTTTTAAAAAGTTTCTATTGAGTATTTGGCACCCGCGTTGGATCCCAACTAGTTTATATTCACCTCGCATAAGATTTATTTTGAGAAAGCTCCAAACTAATTCGTGTTCATGTCGCATGGGGTCCATTCAGAGGAAACATTTTCTACCAATAATTTTTTATACTCAAAATTTAAACCAGAGACATCTGATTAGAGGAGGAATAGCTCTATTCACTACTCACATGCATAGGATTCATTTTGAGGAAGCTCCAAACTAATTCGTGTTCATGCCGCATGGGGTTCATTCAGAGGAAAATTTCCTACCAATGACTTTTTATACTCAAAATTTAAACTAGAGACATCTGATTAGAGGAGGAACAACTCTATTCACTACCCACATTCTTTGGCGGTGATTTTTAAAATGTCTTCATTGCTAAATTATATGGTTTGATATTCTTAAGTTGGATCTCTATAAAATATTACATAATAAATTTATAATCATAGTGTGTTAAATTTCAATTAACATATTTAACAAAAAAATTAGAATTTTAATCTTTTCTTAAAACTATCTCAATTATATTATAAAACATTCCCGTGCAAATATATTCAGGGATAGCAAAAAGCATTTTTCACTTTTTATTTAATATTGTTTGCAATGAGTTTTAAGGTGATGGTAACTAACTACAATCACAAATAAAATATGATGAAGCAAAAATTTTATTGATGAACATTTGTGAGTACAACTTTATGTATATCCTGTTCTTCTCTCCTGATTTTTTGTGATTCCAGGACTGCAAGTGACATATTTCTCGAGCATAGAATAATATGAACTTCCTTGTGATATGTTTGATCACAAAAACCGCTGAAAAGCACTCCGATTTGAAAATGACTATACTTTTTGTCTTGATCTATTCATGAGTACTCAAGGTTGTACGAAATATTTGAGATCTCAATTTTTTTGTGAATACTCACGACTTTATGGGATATTTCAAATTTCAATATTTTTATAAGTACTCAAGATTTTATTAGATATTCGAGAGAATCATCTTGTAATACCTAAAAATGTTAAGAAGGATTGCTAATACAGAATCATGAGCCCTTTCTGGGGATATTTTGGATAACTCCTAAGGATACTATCTCCCCCTTGGGAGGAAATCTTAAACTTGCCCTCCTCCACAAATAAGACTCTTCTAACAAAGCGGGTCAAGGTCTAGGTCAATTCTTACCATTTCCGTTTTAATCAAACTCATGTTTGTCAAGCTTAGAAAACAAACTTCTTTTCCTTAAGGTTTGCAATGCTACCTTCAAAAGTTGAAACTTTTAAATCAAAATATCATCTATGAGCACCACCACAAACATGCCAAGGTAGGGTTTAAAGATCCTATTCATGAGATCCATAAATGTACCGTTGCACTAGTTAAGTCCATTGACTTCACCACACATTCAAAATGCACATATCTAGTCGGAAAAGCCGTCTTGGAATATCACACTTCCTCACTCTCATTTGATGGTGTCCGGACAGATACTTGTTCTTTATAGAGACCTTATGAAATGTCCCAATAATGTGTTTCGGAATGCCCATAATCATAATTTTCATATATCTCAAAATCCGTGAGTGATAGAAAAAATATGACTTCATATTCTCGATCAGAGGACAAAATTGAATAGAAAATGGGTATAACTCGAATTTTAGAGGACCCATAGTGAAAATTAATTTTCACTAATTTAAAAATTCCCGAGAGCATCCGTGCCCTTGCTTCATTGCGCCAGGGGTGCGGAGCAGTATTAATTGTTCCTTCATGTTGGATCTACATCGTAGACCAGTACAACATCTTCCTTACTTTTTTCGTGTCGGCCAAGGACATTGGGTTCATAGCCCCATGCCCACTAAAAATGTGAAATCACTTATACTTAGCCATTTTTCAACTCTATATCACTCAAAACTCTCATTAAAACCTCTCCAAGACTTAACCAAATATCTCATACCAAATTCAAGGATTTTAAGCTTAACTTTAGAACTCAAGGATTCATTTCAATCTCTAAGTTTCCTTCAAGCTTATCTCAAGAAAACCCAAGTTTGAGGTATGTGGGTTTTATCCATTGGGTCCTTTCACCCATGGAGCCCAATTTTCTTTTTTATGAAAATTGCATGTTTTCAAGTTGTATCTTCTATGGGTATCTCTTATTATAGATTATGAATATAAATTATGTTGGAGCTTTATGAAATGTCGATTGATTATGCATGACTATCTATTTTAAGCTTACACTATGAGTTGATCTTCGTCTATTGAAACTATGCATATTTGAGCTATAAAACTATGATCTGTTATGAGTTTTGATGATGGATTTCAAGGTACCCTATATGAGGGTTCTACTACATATTGGTCGGTTGATTTGCATTAAGTTTCTCATCTTATTTCACTCTCGAATTGCATGATTTTGAACTAGCATCATGAACCCACCAAGTGTTTGATAAAATGTTAAGTCATGAATTCTCAAGTTTTTGATGAACTATTACATAATTTACAAGTCAAGTAACTTCAAGTTGATTAAGGGCTTTCAAGTATGTATTGAGTTCATGAAAAGAATCTATGATGTTGCAAGTATCAAGATAAGCACTATTTCAGGATTTTTACCTCTTATGAGTCATTCATGTTAAAGCAAGGGAATGATTGTTATCTATTTTCATGTTCAAGTTAGACTCGCTATTAGAGGTCAAGCATGTTTGTGAGCTACTCAAGTCATGTTATCATGTTTCTTACAAGTTATTCATGTTATAACTAAAGTATGATTATTTCAAGTGTTCCATGGGATTATACTTAGCACCGATTGAGGCTTTATGTCACGCCCAAAGTCCCGTTAGGGCGGATTGCCACCTGTTGCCAATAAGTCCCAAGAGAACGAACCTGTATCTATGTACTTTTTATACATATTCTAAGGTGTTTCTACATTTGACATGTCCTTAAGAAAATAAACAGTGATAACAAGCCAAAAGAAAATGCATATGACTAGGCCGTTGGGGCCACAATGGTTAACGTATGAGACATGACCCCACTTTAATTTACATAGTCTAGAAAACCTCTAGATAAGGAAAAGTATCTGATAAGGGTAGGGACAGGACCTGCCTCAACTAATTGTACAATACAAAAATATAAGCTCTTGATACATAAACTCCGAAGCAACCTGTAGCTTGGTAACAACAGCTGGATATCCTGTACTCCTATTGGGGAGATCTACTAGCACCTATACCTGTAGCA
Organism: Solanum ossicruentum; assembly: GCA_025774065.1. Lineage (NCBI taxonomy): Eukaryota > Viridiplantae > Streptophyta > Magnoliopsida > Solanales > Solanaceae > Solanum > Solanum ossicruentum. The sequence continues at coordinate 9,333,739 of JAOTQR010000079.1, forward strand.
TGAGATGCAGGTCCCCCGTAAGGGACGTCAATACGAGATAATGTACTGAATATGTAAGGTAGGAAATATTGTGTATGAAGTAACAACTCAAATGAAACTATACACTGGTGTAGGATAGAGACCACCTTTAGTTATACTGTGGGATCATGTACTTTATGTTCTTTATATTACTTTACCTTTACTCTATAATCTGTGCACAATATGTAATATAAATGACCAACTGATCAATGGTAAAACTATATTAGGATCGTCCCTGGCTAGGTTTTCCTTCACCTCTCGGGCTACCACCCATGATAGGATCGTTCCTGTCTAGGTGATTCTTCCACCCCTCGGGCTACCACCCATCAATAAACAATATACTTTATCTTTCAATTACCATTGAGGTGATTCTTTTGGTGGTCACAATATTGGAGTTGTAGGACTATAGATGTAGCATGTAACATGTAGAAAATCATACAAGACAATATGACAATGAAAAGAGTACATTACATAAATAATAAAATGTGTATGAGATGAAATAACTCGTGAACATTATTTGGCAAAACGAACCCATGTAACTTGGTATCTATGTATATATGTAGATTTAAAAGTGACTATGTATGGGAGCATATGAACATGTGCAAGAGTGTAGACACAGTTACTAGTTGTGTCGGAGTTGGTAAGCGCCTTTATGTGCCAAGGAAGGATTTATGTTTCATGCCAAACAATATGAAATCAAGTAGCCTTACATACCTTGTTGTACGACCTCGCTATTACCTCAAGATAACCTTACCTTCCTCCAAATATTTATCTACAATATAGTAGGTGATAAAACTAGTATTAATAGCCAATAGATACACCTTGGCTGCCTAATCTCATAAAGAAAACACACACGGGCAGCAAGTGAAGAATTATGAACCCGAGCGTATTCTTTCAACCTTTCCGCCCCTAATCGAATTTTCTAGTACACATTATCATATACACATTATGTAAAACATGTTTTAGTACCATAACAGTCTTACAACACCCCATAAAGCACAACACATAACAATTCTACACAACCTACAAATGGACAGCATAACGTTAAGCCCCTTTGCCCCATTTTGACGTCGACAATTCCAAACCCATTCCAACTTTTAACCAAACTGTTCTCAACACATATATACATAAAAAAAAACCTTGAACCAGTCTTAGAACAATAACAAATCAATCATTAAGGACGTGAGGCAATAGCCTTCCATCCAATAGCCTACAAGTTCATATTAAGAACACAATTGCGATATCCCATAAGAACTCCCTTTTGCGGACTGTAAAAGTGGTGAAGCGGCCTGGTTACATTACTATAAAACCAACTTTTGTTAAATACATAAGTATTACTTCATAATACAACCAACCAAGAAGAGAAAACCCTCTTAATTAACAAGAAAGGTGTACAACAATCCTTAGAATACAAGTTGTCCTGAATTTCTAGCACAACCTACTAGCATATACTTCTTGTTTTTCAAGAAGAAACCATACTAAATACACAACTATGATTACTTACCTTTGCCTTCAATATTCATGTTCCCTTCAAGAACCCTAGAGGGTTGTGTTAGCTGCTTCGTAAAGTGAAGTAAGGAGAGAAAGAAAAGTCTTTAGGAAGATGAAAATTTTCCCCAATGTTAAAATGACTTAAGGGGCTGTTTTGAGTCCTTTATAAAGGGTCTCTTGGCTGACTTACTCTTGGACTTTTGACCACATTTTACCACATACTAATAAGCCGGTTATATAGCAACTTGACCCTCACACTTGGGCCTAGTTGGGTCTCAAAGTTGATGGGCTTGGGCTGACAATTTTCCAACTTTCTCTTCACTTAGTTTGGACCCAATTAGCCTGGTGGATTATGGTGTACTTGGGCCCTTTTTTTATTCTTCTTGGGCTGAAAATATAGTCCATGTATGATGCTAAAACATTGGCCAAAGTTACACCCTTAACATTGACTTTATTCATAATCGGACTTGAATAAATTTGACGTCGGGCCTCGTCTCCGTTTAGCTAGCAATTTAAGCTAAGCAAGTAGGTGACTCACCTGCTAGCTTCTTAAGTCCGACAAGCACCTCAATTCTCTTACTTCATATAAGGTCGTGATCTCCTCAATTTGACATAAAACATGTATACACTCGACCCTCTTAAGTGTTAGACGCACATATCCCCCTATTGCATGAAATTTGAGCACTTTTAAAAATGGGCAATAATTTGTCCAAACCATATCATGTTTCATTTGCATTGTACTAGTATTGTAAGATGTGGGCTGTTACATCCTCCCCCCCCGAAACATTCGTCCTCGAATGTTAGCACAATTGATAGCTTAACCAAGTTTAAATATTTACTTACATAAATTTTAATAAAACACTAAGTATTCAATCACACGTACCTATTAGTTTCCCAATTCTGCATGTTGGAATTCCTCTTTAGCTTCAAATAAGTAAGGGTATTTTGCTTTCATCGCGCCCTCAGTGTCCCATGTTATTTCTTCTGCATACTGGTTTCTCCAAAGTACTTTTAGTGAAGCTATTTCTTTATTCCTTAGCTTTAACTTTACGATTAAGAGTAGTAATAGGTACCTCTTCATAGGTGAGATCTTCTGTAACCTGTACATCCTCAATAGGAGTGATACGAGATAGGTCACCTATACATTTTCAAAGCATTGAGACATGAAAAATTGGATGAACCATTGAAAGCTCTTGGGGTAGCTCTAGTTCATATGCTGTCACACCCCAAGTTCTGTTAGGGCGGACCGGCACCCGCTGCCGATAAAGCTCAGGAGAATCAACCTATATCTATGCACTTTCTATACATTTTATAACGAATTTCTATAATTCAACGTGCCTTTATGTAAGTAAACAGTGATTGATCCAATAGGAAATGCATGTGACTAGGCCGTTAGGGCCGCAGTGTGGAAAGTATGAGACATGACCATACTTTAGTTTACATAGTCTACAAAGTCTTTAGATAAGAAAAAGTATCTGATAAGGATCGGGAAAAGTCCCCGCCTCAATTAACTATACAATGCAACATATAAGCTTTAGACACAAATAAAGCTCCGAAGCAACCTAGAGCTTGGTAACAACAACTGGATGTCCTGGACTCTACTGGAGAGATCTACTAGTCCCTGTACCTGCAGCATAAAATGCAGGTCCCCCGTAAAGGGCGTCAGTACAAGATAATGTACTGAGTATGTAAGGCATGAAGTACTGTATATGAAGTAACAACTTAAAATAAAACTATGCACTGGTGTGGAATAAGAGACCATCTTTGGATATACTTTGGGATCATATACTTTATGTTCTTTATGTTCTTTATATTACTTTACCTTTACTGTATAATTTTTGTACATCATGTACTGTAAATGACCAACTAATCAATGGTAAACTGTATCGGGATCATCCCTGGCTAGGTTCTTCCTTAACCCCTTAGGCTACCACCCGTTATATGATCATCCCTGGCTAGGTGATGCTTCCACCCCTCGGGCTACCACCCATCAAACACTATATACTTTACTTTATCTTTCAATTACCTTTGAGATGATTCTTTTGATGGTCACAATTTTGGAGCTATAGGGCTTTATGTACAACATGTGACATGAAAATAATCATACAAGACAATATGACACTGAAAAGAGTATGTCACATAAACAATGAAATGCGTATGAAATGAAAGAAAGCTCATGAACTTTGTTTTGCAACAAGAACTCATGTACTTGGTATCCACATATATATGTAGATTTGAAGGTAACTATATTTATAGGAGCGTATGAATATGTGCAAGAGAGGAGACATGGTTGTTAGTCATGTTGGAGTAAATAAATGCCTTTACTTACCAAGGGATCTATGTCTCATGCCAAAAAATACGAAGTCAAGTAGCCTTACATACCTCGTTGTATGACCTCATTACTACCTTGGAATGGTTGCTTTTCCCTAAAATATTTATCTACAACATATTAGGCAGTAAGACTAGTATTAGTAGTGACATAACACTTCTAGGCAGTCCAATATCACCCAGACAGCAAGCTTTCAATTTGCGACGCAAAGGCATTTCTTCAACCTTTTCACTTATAAACGTATTTTCTAACAACCATTCTTATGTACATGTCATGTAAATATTATGTTCAGATCCTTAACAATACTACAATAGCCCACAAAGCACAACACATAATAATTCTTCACAACATACAAACAAGCGATACAATATTACATTCTTTCCCCGCACTTCAACGTCAACCATCTCGAATTTGTTTTTAACTTTACCTAAAGTGTTTTCAACGTTTTATCACATAACACCAGTCTTAATATAGTCCAAAAAAAGTTCCAAAATAGTGGAAGGTCATGGAACAACATATCATAATTCTACACAACCTACAAATGGACAGCATAACGTTACCCTCCTTAGCTATATTTCGATGTCGACAATTCCGAACTTTTTCCAACTCTAACCAAACTGTTTCAATAACATTTACACATACAAATAGTGCTAATACATTCTTAGTATAGCACATAAGAAGTCATGAAGGACATGAGCCAATAGCTTTCCATCCAACAATCCACAATTACCAATTAACATTATACTTAAGATAGCACAATAAAACTAGGTTAATAAAACTAGGTTGTTAAATAAAACCAAAATTAGGGAAGCAACCTTAGGGTAATATCTATAACTCAAACCATGTTAAGAGCATCAAATTCTATTCATAATACAGCCCACAAACTATACAGAAGACACTAAAACAAAAGGCAAGTGTGCCACAACTTTCTAAACACAATCTGTCCAGATTTTCTAGCACAAACATACTAGCATCATATACTTCATGTTTTTCATGAAGAAATCATACTAAATACACAACTATGATTACCTACCTTAGTTCTTCAAGATCCAGGTGTTCCTTCAAGATCCTAGAAGTTCCCCTGTTGGTTGCTTTGATAGTTTAAGAAAGTGTAGAGAGAAAATTGGGAAAGCTGAAAATTTTCTAAGTGTAAGAGTGAATGGGATTTTGCTGCTTGTAACCCCTCTTTAAAGGCCTCATTTGGACGACTTTACTTGGGTCTCTTGACCATGTAAGACCAAAATATTATTGAGCTGGTGAGGTAGCAAATTGGGCCTCTTTCTTGGGCCTAAATGGGTGTCAAATTTAATGGGCTTTGGCTGTCAATTTCCAGCTTTCCTCTTAATTCATTTTTGGTCCAAATAGCCAAGTGGTTTGTGTTACACTTGGGCCCTTCTTATATTCCTCTTGGACTGAAAATAAGATTCATTTATGATGCTAGAACATGGGCTAAAATTACATCCTTAAAATGAATTTTATTCATCATTGGACTTGGGCAAATTCGACGTCGAACCTCGTCTGCGTTTAGCTTGTAAATTTAAGCTAAGCAAGTAGGTGACTCGCCTACTAGATTATTAAGCCATACAAGAACCTCAAAATTTTACTTTGTTTAGGGATGTGACCTTACCAATTTAACTCATTACTTGTATACACTCAACCCCTCTTAAGCGCTAGACGCACATATTGCCTATTAACACAAGATTCAAGCACTTTCAAGAATTGACGCTAATTTGATCAAACCATAACATGAGTCATTTACATAAAATTAGTACATGTAAAATGTGGGATGTTAGATCCTCCTCCCTCAGGAACATTCGTCCTCGAATGTTATCACAATTGGGTAGCTTAACCATGTATAAACCTTTATTTAAACAAACCTTTGACAAAAAACTAAGTATTTAACCACATGTACCTACTAGTGTCTAATTCTGCATGTTGGGCGTCCTCTCTAGCTTCAAATAGGTGACTCTTCTGCTTGCTGATTTCTCCAAAGTACCTTCACTGAAGCTCTTTCTTTGTTCCTTAGCTTCTTAACTTGACGATCCAAAATAGCAACAGGTACCTCTTCTTAGGTAAGATCTTCTATAACCTGCACGTCCTCAATAGGAGTGATATGGGATGGGTCACCTATGCACTTCCGAAGCATTGATACATGGAAAACTGAATGAACCATTGAAAGCTCTTGGGGTAGCTTTAGCTCATAGGCAACCTACCCGATCTTCTTAATAATCTTATACGACTGTATGTAATGTGGGCTTAGTTTTTCTTTCTTACAAAACCTCATAACTACTTTCATTGGAGACACCTTTAAAAATACCCAATCTCCTACTGAAAATTCCAGCCCTCTCTTCCAAGCATCCGCATATGATTTGTTACGACTTTGGACTGTTTCTAGTCACTACTGTATTACCTTAAAATTGTCCATGGCTTGTTACACTAGATCTGGCCCAAGAAATGTGGTTTCTCCCACTTCAAACCATCTAATTGGTGATCTACACTTCCTCCCATACAAAGCTTCATATGGTGCCATCTTGATACTTGAATGGTAACTATTATTATAGGCAAATTCAATAAGGGGCAAATGGTCTAGCCAGCTACCTTTAAAGTTCAATGCATAAGCTCGCAACATATCTTCAAGTGTCTGAATAGTTCGTTCTGCTTTACCGTCTGTCTGAGGGTGGAATACTGTACTCAAATTTACTTGTGTCCCCAAACTCCTTTGGAAGGACTTCCAAAACTTTCCAGTGAATTGAGCTCCTCGGTCAGATATAATAGGGACTGGGACTCCATGTAGCCTGACTATCTTTTTAAGGTATAACTTAGCATACTTTTCAGATGTATAATCACTCATGATAGGTAAGAAGTATGCTGACTTTGTGGGTCTATCAACTATTACCCATAGAGAGTCAAACTTCTGAAATGAGCGAGACAAACCTGTAACAAAGTCCATATTGATCATATCCCACTTCCAAGTTGGAAGTTCTATACACTGCATATAATATCCTGGCTTTTCGTGTTCTACCTTCACTTGTTGACAATTTGGACATTGAGCCACAAGTTCTCCAAGGTCCTTTTTCATGCCTCCCCACCAAAACACTCCCTTCAGGTCATGGTACATCTTTGTCGATACTGGATGGATGCAATATCGAGAATGGTGGGCTTCTTCCATTATCCTCTTTCTTAACCTATTAATATCATACACACATAATCTATTTTAGCAGTAAAGTACTCCATTTTGTGTAAGGTCAAACCCCTTTATCGCACCCTGACTCACCTTTTCCTCAAGATGTCATAGGACAGGATCCTTGAACTGTTTTTCTTTCACCTCCATTACTAGTGAAGACGTCGCTACATTATGTGCAATAACCCCTTCCTTTGGGGTTTCAATAAGGCAAACCCCTAAACAGGCCAGTTGACGTAGATCCTTAGACAACCCTTGACTAACCATGGCCTGATCACTAGTAGTCATAACTGCTTTACAACATAAAGCATCAGCTACCACATTTGCCTTCCCCGGATGGTATAGTATATCAATGTCGTAATCCTTTATTAGTTCTAGCCATC
>JAOTQR010000079.1:9341240-9370440 GCA_025774065.1 Solanum ossicruentum
CCAACCAAATGCTAGCAATGGTGGTCATTTCCGGTAGCTCACCAACATCATATTTGCCAACCTGTAGCCATCTGTACCATATACATATATATAATCATTTGGGCAAATAGTCCTCATACCTCCCATTATAGGTCGAATTCCATGCATAACGTACAATGTATGGTATGAATGTTAAATACACATAATAGGCTATAACATGAATTTAGCCAATCTTGACTCATTGGTAACGCTTATTATCATAATATCACAATCATTGTCATAGCAAATACACATGATTCATGGGATCTTTCATGTCTTTTGAACAAGTTTGATAACTTAACCCAATATTTACAACGAGGCCTTAGCTCTGAAAATGTTCATAAAGGTGCTTCATATAATGCTTATACTCGATTCATGTCAATTAGTAATAGAAGCTATTTAAAAGGAATCAAGTGTCTTAGTAGTTGAAATAGGAGCATTATACTGGAGAATATTGGAAATCAACATGTCACTTACTAAGTGCTTCAAATATGGTTTTAGTATGGGCGAAGGACTGATTATGAGTATATTTTCCCCTCGTAATCTGTCTTTATTTTCAGTGACACCACACCAAAAGGAGCAACACCCCAACAAATGGACAAGTAGTCAGGAAAATCGATAAATTGACATAATGATATAGAGTGTCCAATTTAAGCGAACGAATGAAATATCAACCTAATACCATCATGAGAATAATTCTGTTGCAATTCTAATGCCTTTCATAAAAGGTCTTTCGAGCAACAGAATAGCAAAATACAGCATTTGATGTTTTGGGAGTTTCTTGGAATTCATGCTTAAAGGAGGGATAGAGCTTAGCCTTAACATACCTTTCCAACGAACATCTACTAGCCCAAAGTTTCTTCATAAAAGTTGCTCCCTACGTCCTAAGCTTCACAACAACTATAGATACACATCTTAAACACATCTATATACAATCTAGAATTGAGAACTAATGGTCAGATTCACTATATAGTATTTACGCATGGAAACGTCCATAGAACTTCGTCAAAATGACCGTAGAAGAGCCCCAAGATTATTACCTAAACAGACCAGCTACAAAACAAAAGTTACCAGCATGAATGCCACTTTTTTACAATCCCAAAAAAGCCCCAAAGTCAGCTAATATGAGGGAAAAGCAATTGCAAAATATAAGGCACGCATTTCTAGGCACACATGTTAATTGTACTAGTAAAAACATGATGAACTTACCTAAAATCACTTAGGAAACTTATAGGAGCATTTTGTTTAGTTTCTATATTATTTTGGGATGAAATGGCACAATTTAATCATTAAAAGGTCGAATTAGCTGACATAAAGTTGGGTTTGACCCAACCCGCCCCATGACCTGATTTACTACTCGGGCAGTCACGGTAAAACGGACATAACATTTTATTCTGAAGTCAGATTGATAGGTGGTTTTATGCATTACAAACTAGACTCACAGATCTTCAAATTTGATTGTTTATGGGACTTCTCAATCATTATATTTTGGGATATATGATATGATGCATTTGACCCAAATTTAAGAAGGATTTCTTATAGAAACTTACAGTGGCTTTCACCAATCTTTATCTTGCAACTTTGTTGATTCCAAATTTTAATATATGACCTTTGTGCTATTAAAATACCCTTTAAAAATATATTATCATCAAATTATATACTCTTAGTCTCATCTAAAAAGTAAAACTTAATTTAAACTTTTCGAATACGGCGAAGTGCCACTCGGGCCATTTCTTTAATTCTGAATGTGTATTTAGGGCATTCCTTTGACTTGAAACTTTAAGTCCTTGATATTACAACTTATTGGTAGCCTTATACTCAGTTACTATCCAAAATTACATATGCGTTATAGAACATGTCACATTATTTATATTACGAAAGACGAGAAACACAAGGTCTTACAGTCTCCCTCCCTTAAGAACATTCATCCGGAAATGTGTCAAGACAGCCCCTTAGTTGCACTACCATCTTCCAAAAATGTTATATTCCAGGATATATCTATTACCCCTGTAAACTATGTATCAACTTAAAAAAAACTCCAAATACTAAATTTCATATGGTTATCCCACGACAAAACATACAAGTTACACATTCAAGTCCTTTAAAATTTAAGTTATTGGAAAAAAGATAATTGACTCGCCTTAAGTTATAAGTAGTTGAAGGTGATTCATCATCATTTCTCTTTTTTTTGTTTCCCATGTTATTTCTTCAATATTATTGTTCCGCCACAACACTTTCACGAAGGCCACTTCTTTATTTCAAAGTTTTCTTTTGTGTCGATCTAAAATAACCCCTGTTACCTCATCATAAGACAAGTCTTCAGTGATGTGGATATACTCAATGTAAGTAATATGTGAATGATCTCCAATACACTTCTGCAACATAGATGTATAAAACACTAGATGGAATGCTCCTAGTTCCAAAGGAAAATCAAGTTCATATACCACTTTGCCAATTTTCAAATAATCTTATATGGTCCGACTATCTCAAACTAAGCTTTCCTTTCATTCCAAACTGTGTGATACCCTTAATAGGTGATACGTTAAAGAAAATCTAATCTTTTATATCAACTTTAGGTTTTGTTGTCAAACATCTGCATAAACCTTCTACTGACTCTAGACTATTTGCAATCAGTCTTTAATAAGTTTCACTATGTCCATTGCTTAGTAAACTCTCTGACCCCAAACTAACGATTGGCAACCTACATCTTCACACGTATAGTGCTTCATAAGAAGCCATTTGAATACTAGCTTGGAAGTTGTTAATATAAGAAAACTCGATAAGAGGTAGATCATCATTTTAGTTTTTTTTAAAGTCTAACACACAGGCATGTAACATATCCCTGAATTTTTGAATGGTACGCTCTGCCTGTCCATTAATTGGTGGATGAAAAGTGCTGCTAAGATTTAGTTGAGTGACTAGACCCTTCTAAAAAAACCTTCCATAAATGTACAATAAATCAAGCCCTTCAATTAGAGGTAATAGATAATGGAACCGCATGAAGTCAAATAGTCTCTCGAATGTAAGCCTAGTGTAATCCTCTACTGAATATGTCATTCCTATGGGCAAACAAATAAGCAGATTTTGTCAGCCTATCAATGATTATCCACATAAAGCCATGTGTGGAGTATGAGCAACCTAGTGATGAGTCCATATTTATCATATCCTATTTCCATAATGGAAGATTAATATACTTATATAGCATTCTAGGTCTCTAATGTTCTGTTTTAACATGCTGGTAATTGGGGCATTAGCCATTATCTTTGCAATATCTTTTTCATGTCATTCCTCCAATAAATCTGTTGTAGGTATCAATACCTTTATTTTTGTTGACCCAGGGTGAGCTGAATGTCTAGAATAATGTGCCTCAAAATGAATCTTAGCACGAAGCCCTCCGATGTTTGGCACATATAAAAGGCCCTGATACTAAAGGACATTATCTCAAGTTAGCTCAAATAGAGGATCTTCCTATTGAGGAACACTTTCCTTCAATGTCATAAGTTCAGGATCCTCGCGTTATCACTCTTTTACTTCAGTAACAATGGAAGATTTTTTGTTGTATTTTGAATAATTATACCTCCATCCTCCACATCTACTAATTGTACCAACAAACTAGCTGGCAAACATAGATTATTTCTCATTTTAGCATTATCAACTTCAAAATGAATTAGACTATCCATAGACTTCTGGCAAGTGCATCAACAACAACATTAGCTTTACCAGGATGGTATAAAATATCAATATCATAGTCCTTTAGTAATTCAAGCCACCTCTTTTATCATAGTTCAACTCTGTTTGCTAAATAAATATTAAGGACTCTAGAGAATAGTAAAAACATCAATATGAATGTTGTATAGATAATGCCACCAAATTCTTATGGCGAGCTTAAGATCATGAGTAGAATAGTATTGTTCACATTTCCGCAACTTTCTAGAAGCGTAAATGATAACCCCACTATGCTATATAAGCACACAACCTAGGCCAATTCTCGAGGCATCATAATATACGATGCAACCGTTGGTGTCATCTGGAAGAGCTAAGATAGGTGTAGTGGTTAGCATTTTCTTTAGTTCTTGAAAACTCTATTCACATTCTTTAGTCAACTAAAACTTACTACTTTATGCATCAATTTTTTAAGTAGTGCAGACATAGAGGAGAATCACTCAAAAAACCTTCTATAATACTCTACCAAGCCCAAAAATCTAGACCTCTGTCGGATTCAAGGGTCTCGGCCTGGCCATCACTACTTCAATTTTCTAGCTATTGACCTTGATACTATTGCTAGTAATAACATGGACACAAAAAGCTGTAAAAGTTAACCGAAATTCACATTTAGAGAATTTAGCATATAACAAGTTATCTTGGAAAGTATGTAATATAGCTCGAAAGAAGTCTATATGCTCAGCTTTTGACCGCAAATTCATCAATATGTCATCAATAAACATGATTCATAAATTCATCTAAGAATGGTTTAAAAACTCAATTTAGATCCATGAAATCTACTAGTTCATTTGTAAGCCCAAGAGATATGACAAGTAACTCAAATTGTTCATACCTTATCCTAACATTGCCTTTGGAATATCAACATCTCTGACTCATAGCTAGTGGTACCCGGATCACAAGTCGATCTTTGAAAGCATTTGGCACCCTGAAATTGGTCGAACAAGTCATCAATCTGTGAAAAAGGATACTTATTCTTGATAGTGAATTTATCAGCTATCTGTAATTGATACACATCTGTAAGGAGCCATCTGTCTTTCAAGCAAAGAGCATTAGAGCACCCCAAGAAGATGTTCTTGGCCTAATAAAGCCTTTATTGAGAAAGCCCTTTAGTTGTTCCTTCAATTCTCTTAGCTCTACAGGAGTCATTCTGTAGGGATGAATGGACATAGGGTGCATATCAGGAAGAAAATCTAAAGTAAAATTGATATTCTATTAGGGGGGAATCCCTGGAAACTTATCGAAGAATACCGTCAGGAATTCATTCGCAATAAGGACTGACTAAAGGGTTAGTTGCTAATAAAATGTCCTATCTTCTTGTAATGGTGACATGCACTTGAAACCCTTCTACACTACCCAGTTTGAAGCTTACCACATTGTTTATACGGCAGAGTAGGGTGTGCCATTTATGCAGAATGCTCCTGTTGATGACTATTACGCTGATCTAAAATCTACCCTAGTCCTAACTGAATATAAATATCAAATATCTACCCTGCATTTATGATGGGAAACTACCCACTGATAGAGGTGGATATCGATGAAACAAAGGCCTAAAATTAACCCATGGTTCCCTATAAGACCCCATAGTACGAGCCCTTTTATTCTATTCTATGTCTCTATGGGTATCCCGAATCTAATGAGAAAGGTCCTTTGTAGTATGAGCAAAAGCCTACATATGGGAAATATCTACTCCATCTTATAAAGATAACTGCTTTCAAAACCATCGATATTATGATAAACTCATCCATTCATGGTACATACGATATCTGCTGCATACTTAGCCAAGGAATTGAACCTAAGGTTGCACTCTCTTACGTTTATACCCCCTAGCTCAACTGATAAACCAGTCAAGACAGGCCTCCTGAACCTTCTGCGGATAGTAATGGGCTATAAGTGCCTTAGAGAAATCTTTATACCCTTTTGGCATGGTATTAGGCCCTTTGTATTTCTTCAATGCCTCATACGACATGATGGTGACATCATGTAGTTGAAAAGAGGCCAACTACATAGCCTCAATGATGGAGGCATACATCACCCTCAATTCTCTATACCTATGGTCTATAAAGTCCTGGGGATCCTCAGTGGGACTGGGTACTATAAATACTGGAGGGTCCAGGTGAAGAAACTATTGTACCTTTGATCTTTCTGTTTGATCCCTTATGGCATCCGCTCTCACCTCTAGTTGTATCTCATGAATAGAAACCATCCTAGTTAGTAGCTAAATAACCTCTTTCATCCCCTGCTCCCCAATCTTTGGTGGGGTCAGGGGTACTAGATCTCCTTGGGCCCCAAGAAGTGCTAGTGAATCTGGTATTGTGGGCATTGGAGACTCCCTATGTGCCTCAACAGGGAATATATCTGCCTGACCTGGTAAGGAATGAGTAGTACCTTCTCTCGTATCCATACCTATCTCACGTTGTGCCATCTCCTGAGCGTAGGTAGCCCATTTAGTTAAAACAACATAGCATACTAAATAAAAACAACATACCTATCGAACATCACATATGCCTTATAGAATATGCCATACTATTTATATTTTGGAAGATGAGAAACACAGGGTCTCATAATATAGTCCTCAAAACCACATTTTCTAAATGAACCAAAGCCAATCCAAATTGATCTTGGCACATGGGGAGGAATGACGATCTCCCTATTGACTTGGTTGTCCAATGCTTGGGCCAACATGTTAAACGCGTCTCTAAACTCCACTTGATACACCCCATCGTCCTGTTATAGTAGAGGGGCTCCTTGCTTGGTAGTGTCTCTTCGATGTCGAGATTTTCTTAGTAGCATGATCTAGAAATAAGAAAGAGATCATTGTTAGTTATAGAAAAACCTTAGTCAACTCTAAAGGCATGACATAAATAAGAAAGAAGGCAATACTTTACTAAACCGTCCCATAGCCTCTCACTCAAGATAGTGGCATGCGTCACAACCTTGAAAGAGACTCTACTTGATGTGGTATGCATGGACATCCGAGGAATATTTTAAAATCTCATGCTCTAATACCAAGCTTTTAGCGACCTGACCTAGAGGACTAGTCGTCACATGGTGAATGAGATACTCGGAGGTACCTCATCTAAGCCATCTTTAATATCTCAAGCATTCATAGGCGTTAGATGAAAACATTTGCAGAATAGAATGGGAAAGGGACTATGTGTAAGACCCCACTTGTAGGGGTAGCAGAGATGTGAGGATAAGCTCGGAAATTTGAAACTGTTGATGTTTACAGAGGGGTTTACGACTAGTAAGATAGAGTACGGCTTGTAAAGTGGGTTCATTGAACCTGATAGACTTGATGGAATTTGAGATCTTTCCCTATGTTCAATCTACGACTTATCAAACAACCATAAAGTCCCTTATGAGTCGTAGATGGTCTTGTAGAATGGTAATCAGAGAAAAGGGAATCTCTAAAGTTTGGAAAAAGGTCATCGGACAAAACCCATCTACGACCCGTAGAATGTTCTATGACCCATAAATGGGGTCTCATAGACCTGTCTGACCAGGATTTTAATAAGGGTAAATTTGAACATTCCTCTTTTCTAAGTACAAGCTACATCATTTTGATCCTAGTTATATCCCTTATCAACTTATGCAACCCTAATTCATCTCATTCCTCCTCATTCCAAAATACTCTAATTCTTAAAGCTCTCTCAAGCCCTTTAAGGCTTTCAAGTAAAAGGATGCAAGCTAGGGTTTCAAATCTTCCACCTCCATATCAGGTTTCCTCCATCATAATCTCTAAGGTAGGTGGGTTTGATTGTGGTAACCTTCCTTCCCACAAGTTCAACTAATTTTCTTCTCGAATTACATGGATTTGTGGATTATTTTATGGCTATTTTCTTCAAGTAATGATTTTATTATGCTAAAAATATTATTGGAGTTTAATATTGTGATGGATTTTATGAAATTTAAGCATATACTCTATGATACTATGAAGGAACTTATGGGTTTTAGTTGGTAATCGTGATACCCAAAATAAGTTACTACAATGATGGTGGGTTGATTTGAATAACTATAAATGAATTGATTTTACTCCTCTCTTGTCTCATACTCTTGAAATGCATGATTTTAAGTACATGTGCTTATGCCCAACATGTTTGACTAAATCTACATGACAAAGATTCTTATATTGATGAAAGATTATTATATGAATTTCAAGACAAGCATGTTATGGTAAATTATGGGCTCCTAAGCATGTAATGAACTCATGAAAAGTTCCTACGATTTGTAAGTAAAGTGTTGATCCCTTATTCTATATTTTACTCTATTGTGAGTAATTAAGGTCTATATGAAGGGGTCAAACATGATAATTATTTTACCCTCATGTACTAACTAAAACTCACTAGAAGGGGTTAAGCATACTACAATCTCCACCCTCATGTGTAATGCGATGCCTACTAGAAGAGGTTAAATTTGTGCCATGTTTTCACCCTCTAGTACAAGGCATATACCATGTGTAGGGATCAAGAATATGAATGAGCCACTCATTCTATGTTACCATGTTTTTACAAGTAATGCAAGTATAATTAAAGTTATGATTATTTCAAGTATTTTGTGGGACTAGACTTAGTACTGGAAGAGGCTTAAGGTGGGGCTCGACCCAAGGGGTCCTTATATAAATTCTTGGTCTTTTCACTATGTGCCACCACAGATTTATATTATTTCCCTAAATGGGCTTTTACTAGTGGATCCATCTACGATAAGTTCTCAACTTTGTGGGGTCATGCTTGGTTTACCTTGGTAAGTAGACTACTCATTTATTTAGTGTGGAGTGAACATCAGGATTGCAAGTAGCAGCTCATTTGGTCTTATATGCTAGTTATGGTCTCCTCCTACATATGTTCCAAATAATAGCTCGCTTGGTCTTATATGCCAGTCATGATCTGCTCCCACATATATATGTCATTATAGAAGCGTGTTTATATTCATACATGTTTTAACTTGACCATTGATCATACATGTCATATTAAGCTCATGTCCATTTATTATGAGTATGTATATTGATTATTATATCTTATGTTTCTTGTTGCACGGCACCCTGCATACTAGTATATTCCAAGTACTAATGCATACTTTTTGCCTACTTGATCTAACCATATAAGGACCGGAGCTCCTATTCATCCTTTCTCCACGTGGCTAGCTGGATTCGTTGAAGACTACTATTGGTGAGTCCTCCATTTCGGGAAAAAACATCGACTTTACTTTCATGCTTTGTTGAGACTTTCCTATTTTAGACTTTTTATCTTTTGAGGGTGAGCCCGGGAGATGTCTTG
This sequence comes from Solanum ossicruentum, assembly GCA_025774065.1. NCBI lineage: Eukaryota > Viridiplantae > Streptophyta > Magnoliopsida > Solanales > Solanaceae > Solanum > Solanum ossicruentum. Next base: position 9,350,255 of record JAOTQR010000079.1, read on the forward strand.
GCCCCCGTTCCACTCATACTAGAGGTGTTGTTGGATATGGAAGTTTATGTATCATGCTTGACTCCTATTAACTTTATGTAATTATAAAGACTTCCCTTAGTCCCTTTTCCCTTCTATGTTTGTTGTATGTGAATGGATATGATGGAAGTCCCAAGTCCCTAAATGCCCCCATAGTGTGAGTCATACTTTCTCGTCCCTTAGACTTATTTGCTATGTGGTTCATGCAAATCCTCTTCCCTATATGATCCCCATAGTGTGAGTCCAAAGCCCCGCTTATATTAGACATTATGTGTTATGTGCTTATTCTTCTCTTATAATTTTGCTAAAACCAAGGATGTGCTATACATGCTTAATAGGCTTGTTGGGGGATCTCCCCTTGGGTTCCCGTTCATTATATCACGTCTAGGACCTAGGCTTGGTTCGTGACACTATGGGGGCGGCATATGACAATGAAGCAACATTAAAAAGGAAATATAAATGTTTGTCTATATAGCATACCGACTAAAGCATGAGTAGATGGAACTAATATGGTCGGTTTCCATCAAATTGAACAAACTCCAAACACAAACAACATAAAATGTAAAAGCTAAAAAAGGACATACATTAATGTATGAAATACAAAGAAAGAATAAAAATGGTAGAGACCTGAACGAAGGGCTTACCATAAAAAGTAGTCTCGAATACCTAAAACTAGCCACGAGCTGGTGGAGGAGTACCTATTCCTATATGGTTAAATCATGTTGGCGAAATATACATTATTAATTTTGGAGAGTACAAAGTATGTGAGATGCAATGCAAACATGAAAAATTCTAATTCCATCATTCTTAAGAAAAACATATATATACACACACACACACACTAAGTATGTGAGATGCAATGCAAACATATATATATATATATATATATATATATATAGGATCTTATCCTAGGGTGTTTATGCACCCATGTCTATAGGATCTTATTTATGGTTGTGAGGGGCCCATTTCTATAAATGAGGGACTATTGATATTTAGGAAGAGTTTCCTTTCTTTCAAATTCTGAATCATTTGATAGAGCTATTCCCTAGGAAATCTGTATATGATAATTCATGCAATAATTTAAGCTTTTCAATTATGCCTCATCTATGAGGTGATAGAGACAGTAGTGTTCAAATTCTTACTGACGAGTTCCTCTATGATAAAGTAATCAGAATAGTAGAAAGATTGCACTAGGCTTGAGAGAAGCCGACTAGTGTGCTGAGTTTATTGATTCGAAAGAACACACTCCTCTTCATATGAATCATGCTTTGAGCTAAATCATGATGCACCCCAGATCTTTTATCCATAACTTGCTTTTGACATTATCCGTGAAAGGAAAAGTTATGTCTCTAAAAGTTTAATGTTAGCACCAGAGGGAGTATGATTGAAGTCCTATAAACTATAAGTGGAAATTGGTCATGCTAGAGCTAGAAGGATGATGGTGGAAAAGAAGAGACCAAATAGTGAGAGTAGTGGTTGATTGAGGCTTGTAGCTAGAGTATGTATGTATAGGTAAGTAATAGGATGATGAGTTGATTGACATAAGTTTTGATGAAATAGTAGAAAGTACCGTCAGGTTTTCATAATGAGGTATAGAGAAAATGTTATTATTAGGATAAGTTAGATTATGCTCAAACTAGAAAGAGTTATAAGTGATATGTTATAGTATTAGTGAGGGCGAGGTATAGATGTTGAATAAGGAAACAAAGCGCTTTTAATGTGATAGATCTAAACTAGTATATGATTCTGAAGTGAGAGCCCCTTGAGATTCATAGATTTTTGAGCTTAGCTAGATAAGGACATATAGTGAATGGGTGAATGGCACTTAGGTTGTGAAGAGGGGATGTATTGATCGAAATAGTCACTATGAGATTTTAATAGGCCTATGTTCCCAACTTCCACTGGTAGTTGTAGGTTGTTATAATATGAGAGAAGTATGTGTTATGCATGTTAAAACTAGACTCTAAGCTTGAACTTTAAGGAGCATTGTGAAGAATGAGATAACATTATGAGTGAGACTCTTAGTTAGAGATTTGCTCTAAGAGTCTTGCTATGGTGTAGTTTGATGTTAAGATGTTAACTTACAAGGAATGTGATGTTCTAAGTATGGTGCAGGTTCCCTTAGATGGAAATAGTAAATTGAAGATGAATTGTTTGATATGAAGAGGCATAAGATGTGTATTTGTGGTAGTGTAAAATTGTGAGAAGCTCTAAGTTACGACTTGTTATGGGAATTTAGATAGTATTTTTGAGTTGTCAATATGAAGTAGGCTGATATAAGCATTCTTTGTCATCCCGAGTAATTAAGTCGATTGGGGCTTATGGATAGATGATGATGAGTTTTCCATTATAGACTAAGTTTTATACAATTAAATTTATGGGACACAAAAGCTGAGTATTAGTAGGAAAAATAAGAGATTAGATTGTGAGAGTTGTGGAAAGTGATTATGTAAGCCAATAAGAGCAGCAAATATAGAAAGATTTTCATAGAGACAGGAGAAAGCTAAGAATGGTATCTTCGAAGAGAGTCTTAGTGGCTATTTTATATATGCACTATAGTATAACATAAGAGTTTAATATGTTCTTGTGGACAGTGATTCTCTGACCATGTGAAGATATGTACTTATAGCTTAGAAAAGGCAATTGATTGGCAAACTTAGAGAGATGACTTTTCAGCAAAGAGGGAGATGATGAGGTAATGAACAAAAGTGGGTCTTAAGCTTTAATGGTGATGAGTTGACTAGGATAAGACAATAATGTTTTTCATTTCGTATGTTCCTTATATATATACTTCAATTGAGGTGATACTTTATTCTTGTCTTGTGTATGAGTGCCATGCTCGTGGCCTAGGCCCATGCACCTCATGTTGATTCCTGTTCATGTTGAGTTTTGAGGATGAGAAGTGGTAACTTTATCAAGTGATTCTGATCTTACCTTATGAATCTAAAGTTTTCAACCCTATATTAAATGAGATATAACTTGAGTTTCCATGGACACCTCATGTTGATTCCTGTTCATGTTGAGTTTTGAGAATGAGAAGTGGTAACTTCATCAAGTGATTCTGATCTTACCTTATGAATCTAAAGTTTCCAACCCTATATTAAATGAGATGTAACTTGAGCTTCCATAGACTTAGAATGAGCCTTCAAAGACGAGGGAGATCACTTATATTATTGATATTCTCAAATTGGATTCTTGATTGAATCATACTAATGATCTTTCATTCTAAGCCTTTTCAATGATACTCCTTTTTAGTCTTGATAACAATGTTGGTGATAGTAGATGAGTGATGGTTAATAGGAAAGAGTCAGCATTCTTGATTATGATAATGATGTTGTACTGATTCCATTTAAGGTTATAGATGTGAAAGAGGAGCGAGATGAGATCTTGGTATGTGCAACAAATAAGTAAGAGAATACAGGTGTATCTCTTGGTGAGAGTTAATGCAATTGTGGGCGTAGATGTGCTATGCTAGGCTTGAATATTTTAAGTGATGTTGACCTCAAAAAGGCCATAAAATGGTTAGAACGATAGGCTTGAATGTGTGATACTCCAATATAAGTGATTGTAGTAGGCCATTTTTGACCTTTTGGGTGAGGATTTCGAGTAGGTGTGTTAGAGTGGTGAAAGGGAGTAACACCTTTTAAATGGGGAGTCTTTACAAGGGTATAAAATAGAAACTAAGCGGGTTAGATTTGTACGAGTGTGGTCATTATAGGTAACACGTTGTAACTTTAGATATAACTTGAACTTGGTGAGAGTGCGCAACAAACTTAGGCTTTGATGAGAGTTATAAGCTTAAATTGATGCAGTGTACTGCATGAGAAGGAAAGCATGGTCGAGGAGAGTCACTAAGCATAAAAATCACCGGTCCTATCCCTTGATATGAAGTGATCCCTATCCTTATATTGGTCAAACAGTCTTCTCTAGAAGTCATGAGGAAAGTTGATGGGATCTTTGGGATTCTAACCCTTTTCTCCTCCCTTGCAAGATGCCTTTTGGTAAGGGAGTTTCCTATCTACGAGTTGATATAGTCATTCTTGAGTTCAAAGATTGATCATCCATACTTTTGAATAATTTGATTGATTGAGTTTTGATGTTCCATTCATACTAATCAAGGATGATGATGAAGATATTGTTCCTATTCTTGATCTGAAACGATATGTACATCCCAGAGTTTGAATAGTTGATTGTCTAGAAAGTTTTATTGGTTGATTGATCGATCGATTGAACCTTGATTTTTATTCTGCCTTGAGTCCATCTCTAATATCCATCATTCGAGGACGAATGATCCCAAGGGAGAGATATTGTAATACCTTAGAAATTCCTAAGCTAAGATTCAAACTTCCGTATTACGCGTATGAGATCATAACAAATGATTCTAACCTTGAATATAGGCATTAAAACCTATTCTATAGTGGAATGATAAAGTTGAGATGAATTATGGTTACAAATATCCTTTAACACAAAGTTAAGATGAAACCTTCCTCACCAATTGAGTCTTGATATGAAATGATATGCAATTGGGTGATCCAATAACTCCAATATTGTGAACTTTTTTTAAGGTCTTTTCCTAGGTACTTGAAGTGTGTTGGATGTGTTTTGAGATCATACGGGACGCCCAAGGCCAAGACAAGTTCAAAACATTTCAATCAGCTAAGTTTCAATATGAGTTCAAAAAAGGTTCAACTTCAAAGGGTTATATTGCTCAAAATATAATGATTTAGGTAACTCATAATACATCAAATTATAGATAATTGAATTAGATTTCCAATGGATCTAATTTTGCATTAATCAGAGTTAAGAGTAAATAATTATGACAACTTTACAAAAAACTGGCACATTTGTAAATTTCGGCGATCCACCGATTTAGACCATCAAAATGCTCCATGAAAGCTTGAATTCTATCAAAAAGGGCAACCCAAGGCCCCCATTCGATGTACCACCGAATGGTTTGATGATGAGTCCCCTAGACTGCCGTTTTGGCTGTCGAAACTCATCAAAAAGTCATTTTTTCAATTTTGATGATTATTTGACTTTTTCAAAAGATTATTTTTGACGGTTTACCCCTAATTAACTTATATAGCCTAATAAACTTTTACTAATTCATAAACCCTTGAAAAATTAGATTTTTACATTCAAGGTTCTTTCAAAGAAGAGGCTAGCGTTCTTCATCTTCAAGTGCAAACTAAAGGTTGTTTCAAAAGATTTTTCTCTTCCAAGTATGTAAGGTTACTCATAGCATTGAACTGAGTTCATCCACGCTTACCACATGCTAATTCTCCATAATTGTGTTCGAGTAGAGTTTAACCCAAATTTTTGAATTCTAAATAAGTAAATTCCTCTTCCATTTAGTTAAAAATATTTCTGCAGCTGAGATTATTATTATTTCTATTATATTGTTTTGAGTAGTCATTCGTGGATACTTTTCGATGAACCCCAATGAAGTTGATGATCGTAACTTTATGATGTTGATATCGATGGATTTTCAAGCATTAAAGAAAAGTATTATTTCAAAAATCAAAGTTTCGCATATTGAGAATAAAGATGATGATTTTTCTATGTATTGATAAAAAAAACTAATTTGAACTAATATTATATATGTTTTTTATTGAGTCCAAAGAGTTATATTTTGAGGAAAATATTTTGATGAGATGATGCATGTTTTGATGAGCTTTGAGTAAGTGCATGAAGAGTACATGTTCTTGTTTTACATATGCATGTTCAGCATCTAATATGTCTTATGGACTGACCATGAATGATATACTATTCATTGATCATATAAGTGAGAGTCTTGCAAGATGTGAGTTGGAGTCTTGAGTTGCATTGCATGAATAATAATCCTGAGTTACTAAGCTATTGAGAAATTGAGTTGAGCTATTTTGAGATGAATCAAAGAGATGAGCTTGAGTTGATTTTCATGAGCACGTTTTAGTCTTGGAAGGAGTATTGAGCACTGAGTTGGGTAAGAGGAAATACCCCAAAACTATGTTGCCAGCATAGAATAGTCGTGCAGTTAACTCTAGCAGCTCATGTCCCAATAGATGGACATTCTCTTTAGTTCTGAGAGAGACAGACAGGGTGATGTCATTTACCTTGGCAAGTTCAGGACGGGCGTGGCAACAACGTCGGTATCGTTGTGTATCACCAAACTAATGGTAGTGGGACTTATGTTGGTTAGAGAAACTTCCAAGCAACACTTGATTGAGCATATCATGATTTTTAAATTGAGTTGCATAAAACATTGAGTCTAATTTAAAGCACGATTTCAAAACCTTAAAATTGCATATTCAATGAGTTGAGTCATGAGTTGAGTTCTGAGTCAAATTTACTAAGTTGAGTCGAGCCCTATGTGCTTATTTTAGCCTTTTTTACATACCAATATATTTCATGTACTAATACCCATTTGGGCTTGAATCGTTAATGATGAAGATACAAGCGATAGAAGACTTCAACAGGTGCACCGTTGAGGCTCAATTTCCTTACACCCAGAGCCGGTGAGCGCTCCTTGCCATTCGGAGGAACTTTTCTTTTCATCCTTTGTTGACTATTATTTTCTTTGAGTTGGGTAGCCATGACTTGTTATAGTACCATTTAAATGTTAGAGAATAGACATTAAGTAGAGGATTGTCGATTGTTATCTTATTCCCAAACTTGATCATTGGAAACTACGATTTGTAAGAGTATTTATTTATTCATTTCGATGACTTTATAGTATTTTTCCGTTGTTGAGAATGTAGTGACGATGAAGCCAAGTGGTTCTCTTTGGGGGATCAGCAATGGTTCTTCAAGTGCCAACCACGCCAAGGGTACCTACCCGTGGCGTGACATAAACCAAATTCCCTATGTCCCAAAAATAACCTCTTGCCATTAATTTCCACAGCAAAAACTTCATGCGGAGTGTGTTTTAACTCCTTGTTGATAAGGCAATGAATGAGTTGGAATTGTGTGGTCACTTTTGAAAGGTCAAGAAAGTAACCAAACAAGTATTCCTAAACAAGGTAAGTTGTTTTTAGATAAAGTAGCTTTAATTTGGTCAATAGCATCAACGAAAGTGTATGACGACCATCTATTTCTAGCATACACAATATCCCAATGTCTCCAAATTTATGATCCTGCATGTGAATTGAAGGTAAACTTCATTTTTTAATTTATCAAACTAACATTCATTATAGCAGGTAAAGTCCAACACAACAATATAACTAAGAGATATACATATCGGATATTTACTTTCCGGTAAAATGACATTTTTGGATAGTCGATTTCTTTTCCTTGCAACTATATCAACTGTAGTTTTACCTTTCTTTTGAAATTAAGTTGTAAAATCTCCAAAGTAATCATTACTGTCAACAACCCTAGCGCTCTTAAAAGTAGAGGCAATCTCACTTCTTTTACTTTTCGTTTTTTGGCCCTTCTTCTTCACATTGCCTGTATTTTCATTCCCTTTTTTTTCCTTTCTTCTTCACATGCACGGTATTTTCATCCTCGGAAGGCTGCAAAATTCCTAGACTAAAATTAGGACCAACGTTTAATTCCTCACTGATGGTCGACTGAATAACTAAATTTCGTGAACTTCGTCTAGGAGTTTTTTGTTTACTTTCCATTATAGATGAAGTAGAGATCAAGGACATACCAATATGGATTGTGATGCACTGATGGGAGTGCTTCACTCATAACCAGAGGTCTCGGGTTCGAGCGCTGGAAATGAAAAAATTTCTGTTAGGAGTGTCACCCCCAAATGGGTCTTGCAGTGCACGATGCAGATTTAGTCAGGGTTCCACGGGCTCCAGACACCTATAAAACCTAAAATGACGTGATGAAGGAGATAAGAGGTAGACGTTTTTCCTTTTCAATTTATAGGACCGGTATAGATTTGGGTATGCATTTTCCTTATTTTCTTAAAATATTATTAGATTTTTCTATAAATGGTAATAAAAGAAAAATAGGTAATGTTGCTAAATATTAATTAAAAGGACTTGGGTAATTTTTCCGTCCTTCGTGGGGTGGGGCCCAATAGAACTTGAAAATGAGCCCAAAACGTTTGTGTTGCCCCGAGAAAATGAGCAGCCCAATTCAGCGATTCTTTTCTTATTCTCCAAGCCTCGGCCAATTTCATTACATAATCATATCAGCTCTTTGGTTTCAAATCATCAGACTCCAAACTCTGTTGCTTTTGTTTTTGTTATCAGAACTACGTTTTCAGTCTCTAATGGCGTCAAACTCCACAATAGATGTTCCTCCACAGGGTGGGTTTAGCTTTGATTTGTGTAGAAGGAATGAGATGTTGGTGAATAAAGGACTTCGATCTCCTTCTTTCCTTAAGACTGGTACTACCATCGTTGGCTTAATTTTTCAGGTACTTCCCTTTTTCTTTTTGGGTCGTATTATACTATAAAGCTAAAGGGAAGCGTATTGTTAGTTTGCTTGAATTAAAACAAGCATTAAATTTGTATGCACTGTTGCGATCTCATTCGTGCAATGGTTCTTTTCCTTGTCTATTTTGAGAATACTTCTGTGTGCCCTTGAGCCTTGACGCTCATGTTATTGACACTTACAAGATTGTTTCTCCCATATGAGTTGGGCCTAGCACCAATTAGGCTTTTTCATGCTACAAATCATCAACTCAAGACGTGCCCATGAGAAAATCATCCTATCTTTACCATGAGAAAATCATTATCTTTACCATTCTCTGAAGACAGGGATAAAAAGAAGCTACAAAAACCACATAAAATTTTTGATTCATCAATGAGATTCACGAAAGTTCTTATTCTCAATGGTGCTCTTACTGCAAGAATGGAATGGAGATAATAGGAAATCAAGGATTCAGATCCTAATAGAGATATAAACAGCAGGTGATGTCTTGCAATATATCTAAACTCTGGTCTGCAAAGTTATTCGGTATCTATAGTAGTAGGATTTCAAGTGGTGCAATGGTCCAGGTGCAGGCAAACTGGTCGAAACCTTACAAATATAAAAATAAATTGCAGGACTGAGAAAAGGGAAAGCTTTGCCTTCACTGTCGTGTTATAGGCACTGGGCGTTAGCATTTGCCCACTGTATTTAGAAATGATGATAGAAATGTATCTTCCAAATTTATTGAACTTTTGGGAGCAATAAATATGGGTCGAGACCACCCGGCATCTCCAAGACTTGAAAATCTTGCCTTTAATATCAGATGCCTCCTCTAATCTTTTGCAGATCCACAGTAGTGCTCCTCTACATAACACCATTCTTCTGATCGACTTTTTCGATACCTCCACCCAGTGGAACCAAGTTTCAGAAATGGTTTTTGATTCTTTGATGTCATAAGGCTTCCCTCCTGATCTGAAATAGAGTCTATTCTCCAGATTGATGATTAGACCAATAATAGAGAAGAAAAAAAGAGGATGAGAAAGAGAGAAGAGAAAGCAGGAGAGAAGAGAGAGGTTTCTGGCAAAAGAATTAGCCGGAGTCGGAAAAGCACTTTCCTAGTCAGTCCCTAAGGGGACCTCGAGAAAAGTGCCTAAGAGCATTTTAATCTTTTCCATTTCCCACAGACCAGTTGAAAGGTGATGTTTGGTGGCAGAGAGGATTTTCTCTTTGGAAGGAAGATTCTCAGCTTATCCAATTGCCAACATATATGTAAAATGTGACATGGAATGTAAAATAGAGACAGAAGTTTGTTATTTGGGGGAAAACAAGAAAGTAGGGAGAGTTATTCTTTTTTCAGCAAAGGAGGGAGGTGGAGGCTGCTGTAGATTTTTTTATTCAAAAAAGAATTGGGCCATACTAATAGTCTAAGGCAGTTGATCTTAAAATTGGGCCATACAGAGCATCTCACGTGATTTTTAGTCACTTAAATGAGCCGGAGTCTTTTGGATTTTTTTTGATCCAGTAGCTGAAGAATCCAGTGAAAACAATGGTCATCTAAAATTTTACGCTCCAACAGCAAGCGACAAAGAAGTTACAGATGCAACTCCAGATACTCCTTGAAAAAAAATCAGCAAAGAAGATCCAGTGGGAACTCACGGTAAAGAGACAATTAAATGACATGGTAATTGCAACAATTGGGGAAATCCATTGAAGGGGGAAAAATCAGAAGAAAACCAACATGAGTCGTTGGCTATGATTGAAGGTGCAGATTTTATAGATGGGGTGGTGTTAGATGTAAAACCTTTAAAAAAAAATGTTCAAATTGGGAAAATATTTGGGGGTTGACTTCCAAGAGCACAAGTGAGAAGCCTTGGAAATGCTAATTCAAATTGGTAGCTGTCAACATGCTAGGAATATGACCTTGGGGGTACTTGCCAAAAGTCCATGACATAAAGCAACTGATGAACTCAAGAGTCACAAATTTTGATATTAATTCAAAAGTGATGGGAAGAGGAGTAGGGGAAAGGGTGGAAATTGTTCTTAATGAGGATAAATATGATTTCTTGGAATGTGAGGGGGTTCAACATAGAGATAAAAGGAGAGTCAGCAGTTTAATACACAACTGGAAGGCAGATATCATTCGTCTTCAAGAAACAAAATCAGAAGGGAAATGCAGGAATATTGTTAAGGTGATTTGAGGAGGGAGATAGGTGTGATTTGTTTGCCTTAAAGCTAGAGGCTCTTGAGGCGTAATATAATGTTATGGGACTGTAGGGTGTGGAGAGGGAAAGTTTGGAGATTGGTGCATATACTCGTCACTTGCAAGGTTGTGGCACTTTTACGAGATTTTGAGTGTCACATAAATGGTGTGTATGCACTGAATTGTAGATATGCAAGGAGAATCATGTGGGAGGAGATGGTAGAAATTAGGGGGTGAATGGAGGGTCCTTGGGTAGTTTGAGGGGATTTTAAAATCACAGCATACCCTTCAAAAAATCAAATTGCACAAGAAAAATTTCAATACTAGAGGAATTTTCAGATTGTATTGAAGATCTGGCCTTGGTAGATCTTCCAAATGGTCCATACACATGGTTCAAGTGAGATAATTATGGAATTGCCTCAAGAATATACAAAATTCTTTTCTCCGAAGAATGGGATGACAAGTTCAGGAATATCAAACAAAGAATACTTCAAAGACCATGTTGTGATCATTGCTCAATTTCTCTGCAATGTGGTATCTGAGAATACAATAAATCTTATTTTGAGTTTGAAAATTGGTGACTGGATATTGAAGATTTTATGACAGAACCAAGGGCCGCTGGACATCTTTTGCATTCACTGTGAAACCCGACTATATTCTTGCTTGCAAACTCAAAGCCCATAATGCAAAATAAAGGACTAGAGCAGGAGCAACCAAAGGAAATCTGGGCATACAAAATATTTGGATTTTTAATCATCTTGCTTGTTTTGACTCATCCAACAAACCAGAGCTCTCACTAAAGAAGAATCAGCACAAAAGGCATCTCTTTTGATGGAATACGAAGAACATAGAGGCAAAGATCTAGAGTTCTGTGGCTAAAGAAAAGAGATAAAGTGGGCACATCAGTCCACTGAAGATTCAAGGGGAAATTGCTGAAAAGCCTACCATAATCAAGGAAATTACTGATTTCTACCAGATATTGTACGCAAAAACAGAAAATTTGAGACCTTGCTACAACCTAGTTATTAATCCAACCATTTCTAAAGAGGCAAGGAGTCAGAATTTTCATTAGAGAGAGGTCTTTGAATGTTGAAAATGTGTTCCATGCTTTAGGCCACTGGTTCTGATGGTTTCACCATGTTTTTTCAACCAAATGCTGGGAAGTTGTGGAACAAGACATCATGGATACGTTGCATGAATTCCATACAAATGGATTTTTGAGAAGGGCTACAATGCCACCTACATAGCCTTAATACCAAAAAAGAAAGGAGCAAAGGAATGAAAAGTGTTCAAACCCATAAGTTTGATAGGCAGTGTGTGTAAGATTTTGTTCAAGGTGTTGACATAAAGGTTGAAAAAATTGATTGGTTAGTTGATGGACTTCCAACAAATGGCTTTTAGAGACAAATAATGGATGCAATGTTGATTGCTAATGAAGCAGTAGATACCAGAATCAAATAGGGGAAGCCAGGGATCTTGTGTAAAGTAAACATTAGGAAAGCGTATGACCATGTTAATTGGAAATTTTTCCTCAAGGTCTTAATATGTATGGGTTTTGGGGAGAAATACATCAAATGGGTTAGATATTGTATGTCAACGGTGAAATTCTTAGTCTTAGTTAATGGACTACTGGAAGCTTTTTTCTGTTCATAGAGAGGTTTAAGACATGGTAAGATGCTGTCATATGACCAAGAGGTCACGATTCAAGCCTCGGAACAGCCTTTTGTAGAAATGCAAGGTAAGATTGCGTACAATAGATCCTTGTGGTTGGGCCCTTCCCCGGGTCCTGTGCATAGCTGGAGCTTAAGTGCACCAAGCTAGCCCTTTTTTAGAGAGGTTTAAGGCAATGTGATACTCTATCGTCTATTCCTTTCATTCCATTCTAGCCATGGAAGGACCAACAACAACAACAACAACATTACCCCAATGCCTCAAAGGCTCCCGTCCACTGCGGGGTAAAGGGGGGGTCGGATGTACGCAGCATGACCCACCCCTATGTTTAAAAACATAGCACGACTGTTTCCGGATGATCCATGATGAGCGTCGAAAGTTGCAAATAAAATGATAAAAATTGTTAAAGCAACCGGAAGACTCAGGATTTGAAATGGTCAGTAGTTCAGAGATTAGCAAAGGAGTTGCAAACTTCCAATATGTCGATGGCACAGTAAATTTATCTGATGCAGGAGGACCAACTCAAAGTACTTGGGATCATTTTGGTTCTATTGGAGGGCATGTCAAGGCTATCAACGGGAGAAAGAGTCATTTGCATCCTATCAACACAATACCTAATATGGAAATTCTGCCTCAGGTTTTGGGAGGAGAACTAGGTACACTGCCAACTACATACCTAGGAATGCCTGTGGGAACCAAATCAAAATCCAAAGAGATTTAGGAATTAGTAATTGAGAAGTGTGGAAAGAAACTGGCAAAGGAGAAGGCCTAACACTTATTCTTGGGTGGGTACCTTTTTATCAATTCAGTGCTTGATTTTATGCCAGTTTATATGATGTTTCTATTCCCCATTGCAGATGGGGTTATTCAGAGGATTGATAGGATTTAGGAGGGATTTCCCGTGGAATGGAAATAAGGAGGAAAAAAGGGTTCCATTTAGTTAAATGGTGCAAGGTGATGCACGGGAAGAAACAGGGTAGGTTAGGCATCAGGAATTTAAAATGGCAAAGTTATGCTATCAAACTGAAATGGCTGTGGAGATACTCCCAGGATTCTGAAGCTTACCAATTAGACATAATAAGAGCTAAATATAGTCCAGATAACAAAGGAAGTAAATTTACCTTATGGGGTGAGTTTATGGAGTTCTATAAGAACAAATTGGCCTCCAATGAAGGCTCACACCATTATCCGGGTATTTAATGGCTGCAATACATCTTTTTGGACGGCCAAATGGCTTGCCAATGCTTGTCCAAAGGATTTCGTTCTAAACATTTATTCCCTGGATCTACAGGAAGAGAAAACAGTAGATGGAGCATGGTTAACACAGGGATGAAACTTTCAGCTCAGAAGAAATCTAAATGATTGTGAAGTGGATACATTAGTAGAGTGGTTAGAACATAGGAAGAATTTAAAGGCACACAGGAGAGATATTATAAGCTTGGTGGCAAGTACATGGTCGTGGGAGTTTCTGGGTTTGCTCAACATATAAGCTTCTTAGCAAAGACATGCAGCAAGTGGACGACTGGCCATAGAAAAACATCTGGAAAGTTAAAATACCCTACAAGGTAGCATGTTTTAGTTGGTTGTTAGCCAGGGAAGTGGTGCTGATTCATTTAGAAAGAGAAAAATCTACCTTTGCTCAAAGTGCTACTGCGTGCCAAAGAAGCTGAGACAGTCGGCTATATTTTCCTAAACTGTAGGATCACAGACATGCTACGGAAGATCGTCATTAGTCTTAGAGGTATTGTTTGGACAATGCCAAGGAAGATTACTGAGGTCTTGCTCAGCTGGTAAGAAGCAGGTGTAGGATTGACATACAAAAGATGGATGGAGGATTGTCCCAACTCGCATTTGGTGGACAATCTGGAAAGAGAAATTCCAAATGTTTTGGAGACGCTAACAGTTCAGTTCAGAGGATTAAGTTGAATTGCTTTAGACTTTTCTGTTTTTAGTCTGCTAGAAATACATAATAAAGATATTGTTTCAACTATACCAGGATGCTGAAATAAATAGCCATCTACTTCTCCACTGTAAAATAGCTGCAGATTTGTGGAATATGTTCTTGTGTATACTTGGAGTTAGTTGGGTGGTTCCCAAAACTACCAAAAGTATGATGGACTGCTGGAAAGAGATTGGAAGAAGAGAGTCAGAAGCGGGCATTGATCCCTGTGAGCATCTGGTGGACATTGTGGAAGGAAAGAAATGCAAGAGGCCTTGAAGATAAAAGAAACAACATTCAAAAAATTAGAATGAATTTCCTTAGTCTTCTATATTTTTGGTGTAAACAGGATATGGTGGGGGATATAGAACTTTTTGTTGACTTTATAGGGAAATTGTAAAGCTCCATGGACTAGTTCATATGGCCTTATGTTTTTTATCCTATGTGATGTAAGTGATCACCCTCATCTTTGTGTGGATGATGGAATTATATGAGTATACTGTTACCCGTTCCTCAAAAAAAAAAAAAACTTTAGGCACCATAGTTTTTGCTAAGGATTCCGGAGCAGTTTTCTTCCTTTTCACTCAAGTATGTTTGTAGCTAATGTTATAACTAGTGTACTTTGCCTTGTTAACTTTGTTCCACTATTATTCTTTTCAATTGGAATATTTTATGAGTAGCTTGACAAAAATAAAAGGGATAGATATACTTGCAAAGACCTTCTAATCTCCCTGCCAAGCATTGAGTTTCATATGAATTTGGGGCAGAAGTATCTCCACTCCATACTAAACTTCAAGAAAAGAAAGGATTGGGCTGTTCACCAATTCTAGAACTTACCTTATCATCAAGTGAAGTGTGCTTTTACAGATTAAGAGATGAGTAAAGAAGGGTGTGGTTTGACTTCTCAGCCATGGGAACAAGAATCCTCCAAAACTGGTAGCATCACTTTGCAATTACAACCACAATAAAGCCACCGCCCTCAGTCTTTAGTCATAGAGGCAACATGTATTAGCTTGAGGCTATCTTCCATAAAGAAATATCATATACACAGCTAACTGCATTGCTGAGTGGTATTTGTCAAAAAGTGTTGGCCATTCTTACATGGTTTTCTTTTCTCCTCTTCAATGTATCTTAAATACACCTGCATCTTCATTTTTTTTTAACGGTGATGTAGCTTTAATGAATGACTGTCTGATTGTTTATCTATGGGATGTTGCACAAGAGATCAGCAGACTCAGGAAGCTATGTGTAATACACATATTTAGATCTGTTGCGAGGAAAATGTGGCCTTTAGGAGTATCCATGATTGGTGCATGTTTTACCTGCAAACTTTTTCTTATGTAACAGCTTAAGAATATTTTTTGTTTTCCAGGATGGTGTCATTCTTGGAGCAGACACACGAGCCACTGAAGGACCGATTGTTGCTGATAAGAACTGTGAGAAGATTCATTACATGGCCCCTAACATATATTGCTGTGGAGCAGGAACAGCTGCTGATACTGAGGCAGTAACTGGTAATTTGAGTTTGCTATTCATTTATTTTCATTCACAATAATAACATCTCTTTCAAGTTTCAAATCCTACTCTTTCTCGCTCTCTCATATCTTAAGTAGCAACTGCTACTTTGTAGACATGGTCAGTTCCCAACTGAAGCTTCACAGGTATCACACTGGTCGTGAATCCAGGGTTGTGACAGCTCTCACTCTTTTGAAGTCTCATCTTTTCAGGTGAAACATATATTTTTATGTAGAATAACATCTCTATGTGCAATGAAATTGCTAACACAGAGGCTTAACTATGCTCTCTTAACCAGCTACCAGGGGCACGTCTCAGCTGCTTTGGTCCTTGGTGGGGTTGATGTCACAGGGCCACATCTGCATACTGTGAGTGGTCTTGTTTGATTCACCTTGGTATATTCTTATTTTTTCCATTGTTAAAATCCTGAAATGTTGCTGGTTGATGGCCTCTTCTCAGATTTATCCACATGGATCAACTGATACTCTGCCATATGCTACAATGGGCTCTGGATCCCTTGCAGCTATGTCTATTTTTGAGTCAAAATACCAGGAAGGATTAAGTGTAAGTTCATTTGCTGCATCTATGTTTTGTCCACTGAATGTGGCCTCCATTCCACATTGTAAATTATTAAAATGTTGAGATGGAATTTTGTGCAGAAAGATGAAGGGATAAAGCTAGTAGCGGAGGCCATATTGTCTGGGGTGTTCAATGATCTTGGTAGTGGAAGCAATGTTGATATCTGTGTGATAACAAAGGTCTAATCTCCTTTTAGCAATCAATGACAATTTTTTCATCTTATCATACATAAATCCATGTTCTATTTTGCTAGTATTTCAACTCCTATGCTGATGTGTTAGGGTCATACTGTGTACTTAAGGAATCATATGTCGCCTAATCTCCGGACCTATCCGCTGAAGGGTTACTCATTCCCTAAAAAGACTGGTTAGTATTCTCATACTTGTCAATGCCCAATATTATAAATGACGAATACCTTGTTAAAATATACTAGTCAGTGTCTGAGAAATGCTAGCATTCAGCCTAGGCTTTACTAATGTGGTTATTGAATTCTGGTTACAGAAGTTCTTCTTACAAAGATTATACCATTGAGAGAGATGGTAGAGGTAATTCAAGGTGGAGATGCTATGGAAGAATAACTACATTGCAATTTAAGTTCCATTCTTGGAAGGAGTGTTGCATTTTCAAACAATTTCAAGAGTATCAAGTGTTTGTAATTTTCTAAGTGACCTGCTCCATCGACATTATTAGATATAGCTGTCAAACAAATTGTTGCTGGAGAATGAAATATTCGCTTGGTCTGAATGAAGGATTTTCTTGTTTCATCGTGTTGTCCGCTTTCAATAGTTCTCTGAGCAGTGAAAGTCCTCAGATTTTTTTTTTGGGGTCGTTCGGCAGAGATGTTTGCCAGGTGCTTGTGATGGAAAGAATATAGGAAACTTATTTAGATACACTAGATTAAGGAAATATTTATCATTTTATAACAATAATTTTTTTTTTATTAAACAGTTATAATATATTTATATTTAATGCATGATGCACTTTTAATACAAGTGCAAGTTTATCATAATATTGCTATACATTACTATAAATGGTAATAAATAAAAAAATATCGTTAAAATTAGTAATTATTTATTAAAATAGATCTACTTAAGTAATTTTTCCAAGAATATCTATCGTAAGTGCTCTTATAGTAGTTTGGACTTAAATTTGTCAGTTTAAAAAAATCAAACAAAATCAAGGGTTAAAGTTAATAAATGCCTCTTATAAGAGTTGGTCTTAATATTTTATGTCTCATAAGAAAAGTCTTGCAAAAATGTTCTTTATCCATTTAATGATTTGTTTTGGGACAAAATTGCCCTTCAAACACAACAAATTAAAGGAAACTTGTAATTTGATAACTTACCCACTATTTTATGGTAGTGTGCCATGGTTTCATAATGTATGGTACTATATGGTATGGTATTGTATAGTTGTACAATGTTCAATATGTGTTGCTACTGTTTAATAATGATTTGTTGTTTAATTTGAATATATAGTACTGTATCGTAATTTATAAATTTATAAAAATATCTTTAATTGTTATAAATATTAAATTTATCAATATTGTAATTAAAATTTTCTTTTAAAATAAATACATCGAATCAAGTAGAGAAACATACAAGCTAATATATCTGCAATTCAACACAAGGAAATAAAAAAAAGTAAGAACATTTTTTAAAAAAATGAACCTCAAAACATAGGTTAAAGCTTGAAAGAAAAGACGGGAGGTGGAAGAGAAGTTTCAAAAGTTGATGTGGAGGAAAATAAGTAATATAAAATCAATAGATACATTAGGGTAAAATAAAGAATAAATGATAAATTAAAATTATTTAAATTTAAAGATATTATTAGAAAAAAAATAAGAGAGTCAGTAAATACTATCAAATTGGTGGTTTCAAAAAGTGAGGTTTTTTACTGTTACAAAACCATAGAACCAAACCATACATATCTTATAATTAATGAAATAGTCAAAACAAAAGTGATTCTCTTACTAATCATACTATACCATATCACTAAAAACCACCATCCAAACAAGCTCTTGATGGAACTAAAAAGTTTTTTTTTTCTCTCTTTCTTTTCCCTCATTTCTCACTTTTTTTCTTTTCCTTCTTTTTTTCTTCTTTCATTTCTAATTATGTATTTTATTTTTCAACCTTGTTTCTTTTTTATTGTGTTCTTTTCTTCTATTTTTTTTCTTTCTTTCTATTTTTTTTTCTTTTTTGTTCTTTCATCTTTTTAATTATGAAACTAAAAATAATATTTATTTTATATATTTTGTATTTCTTTTAAATAAAATGATTCCTAGATTCAAGTGAATTTTTCTTCATATTTATTATTTTAAATATATATAGTTTGAAATTTCACAAAATACTCTATAAATCTAGCTTTAGAGGTAACATTTAGTCTAAAAACTTGCAAAGAACAAGTTACATCTCATAGAGTTGGCATAGTTTTTTTTTGTATTTTAATTTATAAGATACTCTATAACTTTTACCTTAGAGGCAAGATCTAGACCTAGACCTAGAACTTCACAGGTTATGCTCCATAGGCAAAGACTTGACACTACTACATTGTGTCTTGATTTATCGTATATAACTCTTGCCTCTTAGCTTAGTGATTTCAAAACAACAAGTTAAGCCCCATAGGCATTGTATTTTGATTTATATAATAGTCTATAACTATTGTCCTAGAGGTAAGACTTATTAGTACAAGGACTTCCAAATAACAAATTAAGCCCTATGAGCAAGATTTGACACTACCACATTATGCTTTATACCTCTTGCCTTATATGCAAGACATAGACCAATAACTTTACAAGTTACGCCCCATGGGCAAGTTTTGACACTACTACATTTTTGTCTTGATTTATCGTATCTATAACTCTTGCCTCTTCGCCCAAAGATTTCCAAACAACAAGTTAAGCCCTATGAGCAAGACTTGACAATATCACATGTGTTTTGATTTATGAGATACTCAATAACAATTTTCCTAGAGGTAAGACTTGTTATTCCTAGGACTTCGAAACAACAAGTCAAACCCCAAGAGCAAGACTTGACACTACTACTGTAAGGACCTGGACTTTGGAAGGCCTTAGCAAGTTAAAAAAAAAAAGATTTCCAGGATTTTTTCGGCTAAGGAAACCTTTCAAGGAGCCTTTCATGAGTCGTGAAAGCGTCCACTGGCCGTGAAAGTGGTCTTAGCTATTTTCCTGGTTGCTCGGAGGCTGCCATGCCCAAGTGTGCCACTACGAGCACCACCACGGTTCATGAGCCTCACCACGGACCGTGGTGTGGTTTGTGAAGGGACCATGAGACTTGGATAACCTCGTTTCGTAACTTGGGTTAGTTTCGCAGATGGTTTCACTGCCAATGAAGAGTAGTTTCATGGATCATGAAAACCTTTCCTGAAAGTGTCTAGTTTAGTTTTTCAACCTCATTTCATTAAGGGTTAACTTTAAATGATCATATCTCCTTCTACAAAAATAATTAGGTGGCCCATGACCTACCAAATTAAAGCTATTTGAATTAGCTTTCCAACGCATCCCATTTCACCTAATTTTGAGTTTGGAGCAAGAAGTTACGCCCATTATTGTAAAACTTGTTAGTGTAGGCTCACTTTCACGGGAAGCTTTCACGGACCGTGAAAAGGTTCATGGCCAGTAAAGCCATCTGTGTGCTTTCCTGATCAACTTTTAAGGCTTGTTTTATTAAGGTCTCTTTGGTATTTTCCCCCAACTCTAAGTATATTTTGGACCTTCTATAACTTTAATATCCTCCTTGTTATGCCGAAAAATGACCGACTTTAAAAATAATTTAAAAATTGAAATTTGTTCGAAAATCGAGAATCAATCTAGACTCAATTAATTTAAGCAAAATCAATTCTCGAGATTCGAAAAGACACAGAGTCGCCACCTAATTTTACGGATAATTA
>JAOTQR010000079.1:9370540-9383390 GCA_025774065.1 Solanum ossicruentum
TATTTCCTATAATAACATATTCTATTCCATATTTACAGTGGCTATATTTACAATCAAATCTGCCAACTTATTTAACATGAATAACGAATCAAATGAAAGATACCCAAAAAGGTTTTCTTTTTAGACTATCCCAAAGAAATCTTTCTTCGAAAAAGAAAAAATATGTTGAATCTATATGGGTTAGTGGATTTCCCTAATATTACAAACTCTGCTATAATGTTCATATCCTACTCTCGTGGTCTTAAAATCTATAAAATTATGTAACAAAGAGGAATTCTCCTCTTTATCTCTACTTAGTGACTGGCAATGCTTCCCTCTATAAAGTATTATAGCACTTTCTACACTTTGTCCAGTAAGATAGAAAGCAAATAAAGTGTCAACTACTGAGCATGCTCAAAATTAATCTTTTTATAAGGTATTAACTTGTATATTGTGATATAAATTAGTTGATATAGATTACAACTTGTTAAACATGGAGTTTGAGTTGGCAAAACAAAAATAGAAATATACCTCAAGTTGGCAGATAGAGCTCAATCTCTGGAGCATCATTAAAAAAATATGAAAAGTTAGATACTATATTCTAAAAGAACACAAAGTTCTTCCACAAAATGGCTAGAGTCCACAAAAGAAACAATACTATATAATCCTTATGATAAATGGAAAATTGTCTTCAGATCCTATGATAATTAGAAATGCCATTGTGGATTTTTTTTCAAAATTTGTACACAGAGACAGAAAGCTGAAGACCATCTCTCAACGTATTGGATGCTCAAACAATCACAGAAGAAGAACAAATATGGTTGTGTAGAGAGTTGTTGAATCATAAAGAATAAGGTAAATGATACTATGGAATTGATACATTTATTGTATGCAGATGGCACAGTAATCTTTTGTGAAGCTGAGCAGGAACAAGTTTGCTATCTAAGAGTGATCCTGGTGGTCTTTGAGGCATGTTAAGGACTCAAAGTACATTGGAGAAGGGTGTTATTTTTCCAATTAAGTAGAGGTCCCAACAGTTTACCTAGGCATGCCTCTGGGTTTCAAGTATAAAGCGGGGAAAATATGGAACACAATTTGAAAAAGTGTGGATCCTACCAAGTTGAAGTGCTTAACTTGGTTGCTTGCTAGGAAAAGTTGTCTGACCCATGAGGCAATCCAGAAGAGGGGCAGCAACGTAGCATCCAAATGCCTCCTCTGTAAAGAGGCTTTGGAGACTATCAAATATTTATTCATGCATTGTAAAATAACTACTTGGGTGTGGGATATGTTTACAAGCATAGTGAATGAGTATTAGACACACCTCTGTCCTCCTAAGTTGCTCTATCAAAAGGGGTGGCAACAAGAGTCAGAAAATGTGGTGGAGAACAATTCCAGCATTTATCTAGTAAATAATATGGAAAGAAAGGAATTAGAGAATTTTAAAAGGAAAGAAGTGCTCAATACAGAAGATCAAATGAAAAGTAATTACTACTCTAAGCTTTTGGTGCAAAGAATAGGACATAGAGAAGAGATCCAGTTAGTGGACTTCATAGGCTCTTCATAAGTACATTTTTTTTTCAGTTCTCTCCTATCTTGTAACAGTTTTTGGAGGCAGCCAACATAGCCCTTCATGTTAAATAATACAAAAACTTACCAATTTTAAGAAAATATATAACAAAATCAAATAGACTTAACATATAAGTTTGTGTACTTCTAACCATGAAGGCGATGAACTAGCAAAACGTTGCATTTTTCTAAATATTTCCTCTTGGAGTGCCATTATAGTATCCAATTGAGAATTTAGTGCTTGAATCTGAGACTACTGGTCTTGTACCTGAGACTGCTGCTCTTGTATTTGAGTCTGCTGGTTTTCCACCACAGTTTCAGCAGCATTTAGTCTCTTCTGTAAATCAAGTTGGGCACTCGCAGCTTCTTGTTTTACCTTTCTGAGGGGGTCTTCCAACTCTGCCATTTTCCTTTGTGTAGTTCTTGCCGTATTAAGTTTTGGATCATAACCAAGTCCTTTTATATACCCCGACTTTGTACCAAGTACAGTATCCACAATTTCATCAATAGTCATGGAAGACTCTCCCGAAATATATAGATCTTTCATATCAATCATGTTGTTCTGCATAAAAATATTAGTACTATTTAATGGAATAGACACAACTTCTGGAGAATATTAATCGGACAAATGCAATGGGTATGTTATGAAAAAATATTAATTTTCTTAAGTAGTGAGTCTCAGCCTCTAAAGATGACCATCCTTTCTCAACCGTGTAATGAGTATGCTTGTAGAACTCAATTCTATCAGGCTCTACCTTTTCGGGTTTATTTTCACCCTGTGGAATAAAATGAACGATTGAAATAGTATTAAAGTCTTTTCAAGCTAAGAAATGATTATGGTGAATAAAATTAATGAATTATTTGCCAAAAAAATTCTAGAAAAAAGAATTAAAATGGTATAACTTACAATATCAGCACGAGACGCTACAAATGCTTTTGATCCCATGAAATGATTAGATTTATGCTTAGATTGATTGACTTATATTATGTCGCATTGTTTCTACAAAAAAATATAAACGTCATCACTATAATTACAAGAATAATAATGTGAACATAGTTACCTTATGCTCTGGATTGATCCACATGTCACAAAGCCTATTGCAATTTTCTGGAGTCAGCTGTGGCACTTCAATTTTACGAGCTTCTTCCTCTGAGCTTGCACTTTCATATAGTTGTTTTAACTTGTAGCACCACTGTCGAGTTCTATTTTTCAGAATATCCTCGCAGCTATCTTTCACGTAATGCTCATCCAGATTAATCTCAAACCTCTCCTAATTAAAAACAAGTTTTGAAGAAATGCACCAAGCCATCAAAATTACTTTCATTTCAAAATAATGATAATCACATTTGCTAACATACTCAAGTTCCCGTAGAAAATCATAGATTGCAATTCAAGAAAAATTATTCACACTCATAAACAGAGCTCTTGACAGCCTCCGACATACCTAATGTTACTCTTTCCTATTCCCAGTGAGGTAATATCACAAATTGATAAGTTAAGAAGAGACGTTTTATGAAAAGAAAATAACAAAAACCACAAAATTCTTCTTGTCAGATAGCTCAAAATCATTCTTACCACGTACCTTAGAGGCTTAATCATTAGAATCCTGATAGGACATAATAAATCCTTGCTAATGAAACGGCTAAAAAGATTGAACAATGAAAATGGTGCTCTCTAGAAAGAAATAATTTCTACAAAACATGAAATACTATCACACTGGTGCAAACATATTTATAGTTCTATATGTTGTTGATGAGATGAATGTATACCTCCAGTAGTGGATAGTAATCATGGACAGAAGGAAATTCCTTTAGTCATCCTAAATAAAATAAAGTGCAGTGAATACAGTCCATTGGACTTTTTAACAAATTTTGTGTCTAAACTACCTTTTTCAAATGTAAGATAGGATTATACGGAAACAACAACATACCAAGTGGAATCCCACAAGTGGGTTCTGAGGAGGGTAGAAGGTACGTAGACCTTACCACTACCTCATAGAATCGAAAAAAGATGCACGTTTTCTTCTAATTCCTTCAATGTTGTGCAACTCTTTTATTCTTGACAATATTGATTTATAACTTTTTCTTTCAACTTTTTTCTTGAGGAGGCAATCACAAAAGTTTTTTTTTACGATAAAGAATTTTTTATTTTGGTATGTTGACGACTCTTTGAATTATGTATTTATTTTTTTCAATCCAAGTCCGATAATAGTTTTTGGGCCATGCTCAAATCTCAGATCACGAGAAAACATAGCTCATTCTTCAAAAGTTAAAGGTTAATAGACTTAAATGCATATATTAATTGAATATATATTATATTTTGAAATCCCTTGACACGTCTAAGAGATATGATCCAACGATAAAAAGTATTTATGGAGGGTAGAGTTTTGTAGGCTCGAGTTAGGGCTATTTAAAATTGAATTACAATCGATTACCCGAACCAAAAAAAATTTATTGATTTATTGATGAAGGGTTATTGGTTTAGCAATTTGGATAACAATTTAGCATATTTACAGATCAATAATCGATAATGGTTCTATAACTTAGCATATCTACAAACCAATAATCGATAAGTCAAACTGGTAAAATCGAATCGAATCGACTCGATCAATATGTAGCCCTACTTCGAGTTCCATATTTTGGTAACAAGAAAAGGGTGTTCCGTTAAAATATTTACTTATTCTTTTCTTATTTAAGAGTTTCTTAATAAATATTCTTAAAAATTAAGTAAAAATAAATAACCAATTTTAAAAGTTTTATAATAAAATATATTATAAAAGAAATATCGTTAAGTTTAAAAATATCTATTAATGTTTTTTTAAAATTTTAATAGATTGAATTAATTAAATTTGAATTTCATGTGACACAAAAGGATCTAAAAGACAAAAATAAATTGAAATAATAAGAATTTGATGAAATTGATAAAATTTCTTTTTTAGATTAAAAATAAATCATATTGAACTACAAACACCTCAATGTTTTTTGTGTCAATATCATGAATTAGTTAATAAATTTCAGTATAATTAGCTAATTTTTTTCCCACAAAGAGCAACCCGAACATAATCAATAATTATAATTAAATTTTTATTTAAACTTTGATATACTATAGTTTTTTTTTTCTAATTATTTTTATCTTCTCTTATTAAAAGAAAGAAAAGAAAAGAAAGAAAAGGGTTTACCTTTTCCAGTAAGGAATTGTGGCCAACTTTGTGCATTCAAATCTCAATTAACGTAAGAGCTGCTACTATTTATTCATCGGCATCGTTCCTATTCATCTTCTCGCATAGTCGCCGAGTTGTCTGGTGAGTCTCCTTTTTTACTTCAATATAGTTCTCTCCTCATATTTGGCTGGCCTTTTCTTCTCTATTTGATTAATAGTGTCAGAATACCAGGCAAAGGAGACTTCAGTCTAAGAATTAGTCAGTTGTAATAGTCTGATTTATGAATAGGCTTGCCATACGAATGAATTGATGTTTGATTTATATGTGGATTCATTGGTTGCCTTTGTGTTCTTGCACTAATTACTGAATGGAGTTTCTCCATTGATCTTCCACGACTCATATCAGTAAAGAGTTGTATCTATTGGATTCACCTTTGGGTTCAAACAATGCATCTAATGGAAGAAATAAATGAGGACTTGTTTTACCAATTTCATAAAAGACATAGTTTTAAGAAGTAGAAGTAGAAAATCAGGACAAATATGAACCATCTGTTAAGATAGGACTTGTCATTTAGGTATCGACTTGCCGTGTACACATGGATGTAGACATAGTACAGATAAAAATGGTAGGTAGGATAAGATAGAATTTAAATTCAGCAAGTCGATGAATGCTTTTCAACTCTCGATGACTTTGTTTGATGATTGGAGAGTGTATCTATTACCTTGTCTTCATCATTGCTTCCTGTCCTATGTGAGTTATCCTTTCTGTCAACATTGTTGTCTTATTTTCTAGTAATTTTTACTACATCATTAATGGCATCATGTTGATTGTTGTCACCATCAATAGTATTCCCCTGTACTTAACTTGATTGTTGTCACCATCAGTAGTATTCCCCTGTACTTAACTATTTTTTTCCCTTTCTTCTGTTCATATGTGACAGTAGGTTTGAAGGTTATCTTATCTTTCTTTCATGGCTTCTTTTTCTTGGATTTTTTTCACTTTTTATTACTGGCATTTATTCTCTCAACAATAGAAGGGACATTCTCCATATTAGTATTTAGTAGCCTTGTTTTTACTAGAATCAACATGTTCATTTTCGTGCTTTTGGCTGTTGTATTGATCATCCTTTATTCCAACGAACATGTTGTTACCTTCAAGTTTCTCTTCACCATTCTGATTGTCCTTTTCAGTTTTGTCTTTTTCAGTCACCCTTTTTCTTCCCAATACCCTGTAGGTCAGTCTATTGTGCCCCAATTTCTTACAATCTATGCAAAATTTTGATATATTCTCATACTCAAATTTTTGGGCATATCCTTTGAGTGGAGAGTTCTCATCTTCAGTTCCAACCAAAATACTATCCGGGAGTTTCTTTTAATAGATTACTTCCACTCTAACTTTTGCCATACTTGGTCTAGTACGAGTATTAGCGGCTGTGTCAAGAGTTAATGGGTTACCTATTTGGCTCACAGTTTGTTTGACATAATGCCAATCATGTATACGATAAGCAATAGAGGGAAGTAAGACCCATACCAGAGCAGTAGGCAAATCTTCATCAGGTTTAAAGTTAGGTGATCATTTTTGAAGCCACATTTGCATTCCTACGATTTCTATCACTCTCTTGAATCAAACTGTGTTGAAGTCATCTTCGTTGGTGAAATCAAGGAATACATTGTAGTTGTCAAAGACTCCAATTTTTGCTGAGCCTTTATCGGAGAAAGTTCTTTGAATTTGGACCTTATCTTCTCAATTTGGGGTCATTGTTTTAAAAATTTTCCCACGATTGTGAGTCGGCAATCCGCTGCCATAACTCCATAATAGTCTGTCGCCTTAAAAATAACGGCCGGCATGCCATTATTGGTGGATTGTTTTGCTGTAACTGTTTCACTAAGTTGTCAGATTCCAGTGCTTTGTGTTTTCGATAAGGCTGCAATTATGTTAGCATAAGATGCTGTATTTAGATTATTGGGATTCCTAGAATTGATCGGAGGGAATTGTTCTAGGTTTTAGAGGGGATTGGGTTCTCCGTCCAGTGGTGTCATACAACGTCCTATGGCAGAGATGTGGAGGATATGTTGCCTTTGTGTTCTTGCACTAATTACTGGATAGAGTTCCTCCATTGATTCCAGACGAGTCATATAAGTAATTTAAAGAGTTATATATTTTGAATTCACCTTTGGGTTCAAAATGGTAGGTAGGATAAAATAGGAGTTGAAATTCAACGTGCCAATGAATGCTTTTCAACTCCCGATGACTTTGTATTCGTTAAGGTGTGAGAATGGCAAGAATAAACAAATGGTCATTGTTTTTAAGGTTTAACCTGTTGTTAAGGTGTTAATCACAAGAATTGTAATAGTACAAAGGAATATATAAGTGATTCATAAATTTCAAACTAATTGCAGGGACATATGTGCAACACTCATACTCAATAACGAGTAGTAAAAATAAGCAGGAAAAAGCGACTGTCTAGCTGAATTAAATTTAGAATATCTATTTCATTGTTATATTATTTCCCCCGTAAACAGTTTGGATACGTTTTTGGATTTTGTAAGCTCCCTAACTTTAGCTTAGTAGAATATTCAGGGAATTCATTTGGTTGTTTCAAAGCTTTAACCCTAAGTTTGCTTCTTGTAACCTTGCATTTTGTTGATGCTTCTTTAGTATGATTTATTATATCACCAAAAACAAAGAGCTATGATGAATTGGTGACTATTTTTGTTTCAGTTACCATATTGTTTGTTAGTTTGTTATTGGCATATTGCTACTGGTCTTCTGTTTCATTATTTTTAAAGTGGCATCATCACAATCGCATTTCCTTTTCACGCTTTATTTTGATATGCTTTATTTAAAACGAGAATCTATTGAAAATAATTTCTCTATCTAGGTAGGGGTAAGGCTACTTAGCACCACCCTCTTTAAATCACACTTGTGGAGTTACTTGTATTATTGGCGCTTTTGCTATCATTACAACCTCATTTCTTCTTGTAGTTTGAAACACTTAAATCTCCTTTAGCAGTTAAGGATGACAATTGGGGCAGGCAGGGTAGGGGCACACCCTTAAAATGGGAAGAGGAACAACTAAACAGGCGGGGGAAGGACCAATCTTATTTATTTAAAATGGTTCATCAGTTCACCATGATGAACAAATATATTTTTGAATTGGTGACTAGCTTTGCTTCAATTACCATATTGTTTACTATTGCTATTGATCTTTCTTTTTCTATATTCTTAATTTGGCTTCTTTACTATTATATTTGCTTTTCATGCTTGATTTTGATATGCTTTAATTGAGCCGAAGGTCTATCAGAAACAACCTCTCTACCTTTATAAGGTAGTGGTAAGGCTGCATATGTACCACCCTCCCTAGACCACACTCATGGGATTTTACGGAGTAAGTTATTGTTGTTTTATATCCCTAGAAGCTACTTTTCTTTAGTATTCCAGCATTGATGGAATATTTATTTTATTTGAGAGAATACACGTGCGTCTAACAATATTTATTTGGTAATTCCTATGTTAGGGTAGTTGATCATGAATAAAGGCTGGATGCACGAACCAAAATTCTCTAAAAGATATGTTGAGGGTGTTCAATCTTTTTTGCAACTTGTTCGGTCTCACTTTGATCGAGATTCTGAAGTTTGATGCCCATGTCAAGATTGTTTAAATATTTTTTTTCAAACACAAGAAGTAGTGTATGACCAGCTATTGATCCAAGGAATTATGGGAAGTTACGTGCAATGGATTACCAGGGGGAACAATCACAAATGAAAGATAACAATGAAGTTATTTACACTAAAGATGAAAAATGAAGAGCATGACAATGATGATGGACTTTGCAGTATGTTAGAAGACAACAGTGGAAAATCATTTGCTGATTTTTCAGAAGAGACAGCTGGTAATAATGCATGTGATAATATGAGTGAGAAAGAAGCTATTAAGTTTGACAAATTGTTGGAAGAAGCTAAACGTATGTAAGAAATTCTCAAATCTTTCATTTGTTGTTAAGTTGCTACACTTGAAAATGTACAATCAATGGAGTAATAAGTCATTTGATATGTTGCTGGAGTTACTTAAAAAAAGACATTGCCTACTGGTGAGACATTTCCTAAGTCATATTATGATGCTAAAAACATGTTGCAAGGTTTGGGGTTAGGATATATTTCGATCCATGCATGAAAAAATGATTGTGTATTGTATTGGGCTGAACATAAAAATAGGTAGGAGTGTCCACATTGTGGTACTTCGAGGTGGAAAATTGATAATGGAAAGGAGAAAAAGATTCCTCATAAAGTATTGCGGTATTTTCCATTAAAGCCGAGACTTCAAAGATTATTTATGTCTAGAAAAACAAGTGTGGACATGAGGTGGCATAAAGAAAAATATCTTGGTGAGGCAAATGTGTTAAGGCATCCTGTTGATTCTGAAGCATTGAAAGATTTTGACAAGAATCATCGGTGGTTTTCACAAGAACCTCGTAATATTAGACTTGGTCTTGAAACTTATGGTTTTAACCCATTCGGTAACATGAGCACATTGTATAGTATGCGGCCTGTCATTCTCTTTCTTTATAATCTTCCTCCTTGGAAATGTTTTAAGGACCCATTAATGATAATGTCACTGCTTATTCCTGGTCCTCAAGCACCAGGAAAGGATATCGATGTTCATTTGCATTCTTTGATTGATGAGCTAAAGGAGCTGTGGAGTGATGGCGTGGAGACATTTGACGCATCTACTGGTAAGTGCTTCAAGATGCATGACGCTGTTTTATGGACCATAAACGACTTTTGGGCTTATGGTAATCTCTTAAATTTCTTATTTTTGAGATGTCTAATAATTTATACTATCATACTGTTAATATAATATTGTAAGAGCATCCAATGGTGTACCTTTCTGTTCATTGGAGTGGGTTGAATACCATGGGGTCTTAGATTCAAATTCTAGTAGAGATAAAATACTAGGTGATGTTTTTGCTCTATCCTTGATGGACAACATTAAATTCCACTCTTGTTTGCTCAATCTTCAATGTGATACCAAGGAAATCTATTTTGTTCAATTGTTTTAGGGGCCCTCTAAGAGATTTCGATTTCTCTTATATATTCATTCTGTATGTTCTGTCTTAGTAGTTGATAGTAAGTGCTCGGAAATTATTTTTTGGACTCTTACTTACCTTGAAAAGCTTCTCATGGGTTTGGGGCACCTCTTGCCTACAACTAAACTGAGGATGCTGCCCATGTGGGGCACTTCTTGCCTAATATTAGACTAAGGGAGCTTATTATATAGATATTATTTAAAGAGTGAATGCTTTTCAAAACATTATCTCGATATTTAATCTATTCATTACTATAGAGAATCTTGTTGTTCTGCATGTGCTATGTTATAGTAAATGTTATAAACTACTACTGAGCATATATATATTTTTTTTATTACTCAGGTAATTTATTTGGATGGAGTACAAAAGGATACATGGCATGTCCTACTTGCAATAAGGATGCATCTTCACAAAAGGTAAGAAGTAAAATTTCTTACATGGGTCACCATCGGTATCTTTAATCCAGTCACTCATGGAGAAGAAGCAAGAAATTTGCTGGTAAGAATGAAAAAAGATTGAAACCAAAAGAGCTCTCAGGAGATGATATCTTACAACAATTGGACTTACTAAGTACTTATAGAGCAGGAAAACACTAGAATAATAAGAAAAAGAAACGTCATCATGAAGAGTTGAACTGAAGAGTTGAATTAGGTGAGAAGAAGTATTTTATTTGAGTTGCCATACTGGAAGAGCTTGAAGTTGCGACATAATTTAGATGTCATGCACATAGAAAAAAAATATTTGTGAGAGTATTTTGGGGACATTATTGGATATAGATGGTAAAACTAAGGACACATATAAAGCAAGACAAGATCTTAAGGATATGAATATAAGAAAAGAACTACAGTTGCAACATGATGGTTCCAACTGTACAATGCCAGCAGCTTGTTATGTTATGTCAAAAAAAAAAGAGAAGAAAGAGTTTTGGAAATTTTTGAAATCTGTGTGTGTAAGTGGCGATGATGATAAGATAACTAGACTCAAAAGTCATGACTATCATGTTTTGTTACAACGACTGCTGCCTATTGCTCTTCGTGGATTTGTAAATAAGATGTCTCTTTAGTAATAATTGAGTTAGGTCATTTCTTTCAACGATTATGTTGTAAGATATTGAGAAGAGATGACTTAGAACAACTTGAAAGAGATATAATTATTATATTATGTAAGCTTGAGATGATCTTTCCACCAGCCTTTTTTGATGTTATGGTACATTTGGCTGTGCATTTACCACGAGAGGACATGTATAGGGGACTGTACAATATCGTTGGATGTACAAAATTGAAAAGTTCCTGTGTAAGCTTAAGCGTTATGTACGAAACAAGGCACACCCAAAAGGTTCGATTGCAGAAGGCTATATTATTGATGAATGTTTGACATTTTGCTCTATGTATCTTTCTGACATTGAGACTAAATTTAATCATGAACATCAAAATGATGATGGATGTAGCAGTAAAGATGAACATGCTCTAGATACATTCTCAAAGAGTTCTAGACCACTTGGAGATAGAATATATGATGCCATACCAAAAAAAGATTTTGATATGGCTCAATGATATGTGTTTAATAATTGTGAAGAAGCAGCGCCTTTAGTGTCTTTTCTCTAGTAAGTAATTTTTCTACTTATTTAGTTTGTATTTTATTATTTTAAATTATTTTTAAATAATTTATTTATTGCATGCAGAGAAAAAAACAGAGTTGTTGAAACAAGCTGTTGGGAATATACATGACAAACACCGAGAACAATTTCCTTTATGGTTCAAAAGAAAAGTAAGTAATTTTAAGATAATAATCTTTCTTTTTGCAATAAATTGTAAATATTACTATACCATTAAAATGCATACAACCTATGGAGCGCTTAGTTACTAGAACACCTTCAAGGAAGGGTGCCTAGTTAGCCTAAGCCTCAAACAAAGAGTAGTTACAAGTTCTATTATCCTTCACACTTCCTAGCACCTCTCAATCCTCTATACACATTACCAAGAAACAAAGAAGCTTCTCGTTGCATCAAATCTGTAATCATGGTGGTTTCTTCACTCACTTAAGTTTCCTTCTTCTGAAATTTATTAAACCCATCTTGTCCATCAGATATGTTCCTTTAACTATAGCTGGGAGCTGCTGATACACATAATAGTGCTACTTATCATCCACTTTATGGCTCCACTTGGCAAGCAAATCAGCGGTGCTATTAGCCTCTCTAAAGTTATGATGAATATGGAAATTACTAAGCTGACTAAGTAGATCTTTTAGCTCACTAATGAACTGAAATAATTGCCAAGGTACCTGCATATTGAACTTGGTCCATGTAACTAACAATTGAGAATCAACCTCTAACATAACTTTCTTGTACCCAAATTGTTGTAATTCAGCTTGGTTGTTGGTTCCATACCCTAAAGGGATTGAGAAAGCAAAAATCATGTTTACCTTGTTGATCTCTAAGGATTCCACCACCCTCTATCCTTCCTAAATTTGACAAAGCACTTCCATCAGTATTCAACTTCAGTAGTGCAGAATCTGGTGGCTTCCAACTGACAGTCTCAATTTTTATTTCATGAGAACACCTCTCAACCGTCATAGTCAAATCAGTCCATTTATTTGTCTAAGACAGGTATGGATAGTATGGATAAATTGTTATGAGCAAATGAGTTACATCCTTAAAAACAAGATACTTCACGCTTGATATACTTGACTTCTTATCCCCATATTTTGCACCACATCCATTCTTCCAAAGTTTCCAACAGATAAAAATAGGAAGAGACTGTATAAGAGTTTTATGAACCTCATTATTAGCTTTCCTTTGCCACCAGTAAGAAAGAAGGTTACAAAGAGGGACATCATTATGAACACTGCCCAGAAAACCAGAAAAGAACTGTCAGATACAATTAGCAAATTGGCCAGTCACAAAATTGAGACTCCTTAACCCCGTACTCATTCATAACCCAAGTACATAATTGAGTTCTCTTATAATCGCTAAAGACACAAATATCACTTCCCAACATTCCCACACACAAATCAGTCTCTCCTACTCCATAGGAGGGCTTCTCCTTCTTTTGCCATTTCT
>JAOTQR010000079.1:9383490-9409779 GCA_025774065.1 Solanum ossicruentum
GACTTTAACATCTATGCTCAATTAAGAATCCTCAATTAAAATCCTATATCATATGAAGGATGACTCGGTCTTAGCTTCAAAAAAATTAGAGTGCTACAATAATTTATCATATCAAGACGAGACTGTGTATTATCCTTTGTTTTGCCATCAATATTAAGAACTATGTTAAACACATTCTCAAAAACATTTTTCTCAATATGCATGACATCAAGGCTATGCCGAATCATGTTAGAACTCCAATAAGGCAAATCCCAAAAGATGTTTCGCTTTTTCCGTCCACAAGACTTGTATATATTTTTATTAACTTCTTCTGCATCCAACTCTCTAACTTTTCTTAACCCCAAGTCACAAATTTGATTTAGAATTTCCTCTCTATTTCTATAGGGGGGTGGTGGTTTTTTGATAGTCTGGCCTTTAAGAAAAATTTTATGATCTAAATGGATGATGTTGATCAAGGAGCATTCTATGACAATCAAACCAAGATGTTTTCCTACCATGTCGTAATCTGAAGGATTGTGTTTCCTCCATACAATAAGGACATGCTAGCTTACCTGCAGTACTCCATCCTGATAACATAGAATATGCTAGAAAGTCACTAATTGTCCACATCAAAGCTGTCCTTAGCAAAAAATTTTGCTTTTTTCAGATGTCAAATGCTTCTACACCTATCTCCCATAACAAAGTCAATTCCTTTATTAATGGTTGCAGATAAACATCAATTTTATGTTTTGGATTGTTTGGTCCTGGAATAATAACAATTAAAAACAAATAAGCCTTTTTCATACACATCCATGGAGGTAAATTGTATGGAGTCACAACCACTGGCCATGAAGAGTATTTCCTACCAAACTGATTGAATGGTTGGAAACCATCTGTATATAATCCCAACCTTACATTTCTTGGTTCATCAGTAAAAAAAAGAATGAGTTTCATTGAAGTGTTTCCAAGACTCAGAGACTGATGGATGATGCATTACACCATCCTCTTGTGTGCTCATGATGTCATCTCATGGCAGTAACTGTAGCATGGGATGCATATAATCTCTTCAATCTAGGAATCAATGGAAAATAGTACATTATTTTGTAAGGGACCAATTTCCTCTTACGAGAGCCAGTACGACGCTTATACCTTTGAAATCCACAAAACTTACAAGATGTAAGATGTTCATCATCACCCCAATACAACATACACCCTGATTCACAACAATCAATTTTTTCAACAGGTAAACCCAAGCTACGCAGTAACTTCTTTGCCTGATAATAGTTAATAGGTACAGCATTATCTTCAGGTAAAGCCTCTTTCAGTAGTTGGGTCATTTGGTTATAACCTCTCTGTGACATGTTATTCTCCATTTTAATATTCAACATACGAGAGACAAGTTCAAGTTGAGAAAGAGAAGATCCAGGATATACTTTAGCATCAGCAGCCTGTAGCAAATCATAAAACTTTTGAGATTCGAGATTAGGTTCCTCTTCCATTGAATGATAAGGCTCCTCCTCAACCGAAGGTTCATAATGATAGGAGGACTCAGAGTTAATATAATTGTTAGATTGCCAACTTGAACCAGGGTCAAAGTTTGGACCAGCTACATCCAGAATCATTTGCCGATATGGATTATCATGCCCCAATTCTGGTTGAGCACCACAATTTAGATCATTACCAGAAGAAGTCTCCTCAATCAAATCTTTTTCCCCTTGATGTTTCCAAATAAAATAGTTCTCAACAAATCCAAAATGAAAGAGGTGATATTTAACAATTTCACATCCATGTATTTAATGCTATGACATTTTTTACATGGACATCTGATGTTGTTACCACTCATGTGATTTGGTTGAGAACATGCAAACTGGATATAGTTATTCACGTCGGTGACAAAATTAGAGTTTATGCCCCCTCGGCCATCCAACATACATCCAACCACACTCTAGATTATTCATGTTCCTAAAAATGTTAAAATAAACAAAACAATTAGAATTTCTCTTCTTAAAATGTTCCAACCTCTGTCTGCATCCTAATAAACGATATATGTACTGTTTTATGGAGAATAGAGACAATTACCATTTTTAAAAAAAAAGTAAAATAAATTTTGTAACTGAAGTAACATGTTCATACTCTAAACAAGTTATTACTAGAGAACTGAATATATTAAGATTACTGCGATGTATAACTTGTTAGTTCTTTGTCTTACCAATTGAATTGTTTGTCATCAATCCAGATACACTAGGTGAGATTATTTTGACATGTAAGTAGAGACAGCAACCACAGATGTACTGGTTTCAGAAAAGATAGAGAACAAAGATGATCTTTTTAAGGTGTCCAGTGGCAAGATAGAAGACCAGAAGGAGCACACAGAGTCTGCTTTTGATGGAGAGTTTATAAAAGTAGAGAAGGAAGCTTTGGAATGAAAGGATGGTTACATGCTGCAGCTGAAGCTTCTCCTGCAGAGGGCAAAGTGTCTGCAATGGAGCGCAGCTCGAATATTTACCTGCTACCCGAGAATATCTTGAAGAACAAGAACAGGCTAAAGAACTTGAGCTTGAATTGGAAAGAGTTACTGGAGCATTAAAAGACATTAAATCTAAAAATGTGAACTTAAAGGATAAATTGTCACTTACAAAAGAGAAGCTGGAGGAAACTGCAAAGAAATTTGAAAACCTGCAAATTGATCACAAGAAATTACACAATCCGATTAAAATATGCCCAAATCAAGCAAAATGAAGTATCATTCACATTGGAACATTCTTTTGAGGAATTTAGTCAAATAACTTCTAGCCAAAAATGAGTACAGTAGTAGTGATAGTTCAACAAACTCAAAGTTGAGAAAATAACCAGAACCTGATTGAAGTGCTGCTGAAGTTTCTAATTTGTCAAATTGATATAGAATTGTTCAAAGCTGCAGAAATTAAGAGCATCAGAAATATGGTTCATAGGTGCAAAAATATACTGCATTAGAAATATTAAACAATTTGCAAAGCAGGTCCATGACTAGTCAGCTTTCAGAATAAAAAACTAATACTGTAGTTCACGGAAATAATACAAAATTAGAAAGAATACAGAAGAAAAATCTTTCACTCAACAAGAACTTCAATATCGATTTTCCCATTTAAGATGACTTATAGGCAAGTGCTAAATGATTATTTTTATGTAAAGATCTTAAACCCACCTCTAATTATGCAAAATATTCAATATCTTCCTTTCAACATCATCAAAAAAGTTAAAATAGTACTACAATCTTTTTCTTGTAGTGATGCTCTTTCTCAATCTACTTAAAAACACTAGATAAAGTAAACTAACTAAGAATAAACATGTCCTCTATCTGCATCTTAATAAACGATGATAATACATCTTCATTATGCCCAAATCAAGCAAAATCGATTATCATACATGTTAGAACATTCTTTTGAGGAATTTCATCAAACAACTTCTAGGCAAGTGCTAAATGATTATTTTTTATATAAAGATTTTAAACCAATCTCTACATCTGCAAAATATTTACCACAATCTCTAGATGAATTAAAGCAAATAACTAGAAAAAACCCCAAACTCAAAACAAATCAGAAAACCCTAGAAGAAAGCAACTTCTGAAGTATACCAGAAAAATATCTAAATTCACATACCTTATATGAGAAGAAAGCAACTCTATGACCTATGTCTAGAGGACAACAACTTCACGACCTGTGCTTGCTTGAAACCTCAAGATTGTTGTGCTATTTGAAACGGAGACCATCGTTTAGTTGCGTTTTTGATTTCTTTAGTTGAAGAGAA
The DNA here is from genome assembly GCA_025774065.1 of Solanum ossicruentum. Classification (NCBI taxonomy): domain Eukaryota; kingdom Viridiplantae; phylum Streptophyta; class Magnoliopsida; order Solanales; family Solanaceae; genus Solanum; species Solanum ossicruentum. The sequence continues at coordinate 9,387,256 of JAOTQR010000079.1, forward strand.
TGAGAGGCGATGGTCCATTTTGGAAGAAGACCATCGTTTTTGATTTCTTTTGTTGGAGAAAAATGAGACAAAATGGCTTTCTACTCTCTTTCCAGATGGTGTAGTATAAATTTGCCCTATCATTTAATTTTTATGGCAACAACTTCAGCTACGGATTTTATGTTTGTTGCAATATGTTTTTTCTTATAAAAAAATAAATAATTAACAACGAATTTTTTTGTTGCTATGTCTTGGAAAATATACTTTTTAAAATAAAAAACTTTAGCGACATATTTGTCGTCTTTAAATCTGTCGCTAAGATTTAACAACAAACATGTCATCACTAAATCTGTCGCTACATCTTATAAAATATTATCGCCAAGGCGCCAAAATATAGTAACAAAAAATAAATTTTTTTGTCGCTAATTTATCGCTAATATGGATATTTTTAATACTTTCATTTATTTACCAACATAAATATTATTCATTGCTAATCCGTCGTAATTTTGCGACAAAAATGTGGTTGTCGCTAGATATTCGTCGCTATTTGCAGTTTTTTTGTAGTGTTGGGTCACCAACACATCTCCTCAACATAGACACATGAAAGACCGGATGAATCATATTCATAACCATGGGCAACGCCAATTCATATGCAACCTTACCAACTCTCCTCAAAATTCTATAAGGCCCTACGAACCTTGGACTCAATTTGTCTTTCTTGCCAAACCGGACCATACCCTTCATGGGTGAGACCTTCAAATAAACCTAATCACCAATCTTAAACTCAAGTTCTCTTCTTCCCACATCGGAGTAGGACTTTTGCCTACTTTGAGCCTTCTCAAATCTCTCTTGTCAACCTCATCTCCTCCAAAACTTCCATAACCAAATTCAGCACTAACAAAGTCATCACACCAACCTCAAGAAAATACCTCCCCATAGTTTCTATCCATTCCTGTGGAACACGAGTGAATAGAATAGGATGAATCATGAGCTTCTTTCAAAATAAACTCCCTCAAGTTATCAACATTAGGTACTCACAACCTACCTTGGTACCTAAAGGTACCATTTCCCTCTTGTGAGAAAACCTCCACTTTATCATCCCTCACCAAGTCTTCAACTCTAGCAAGCCAGGGTCAAGATCTTGTTTTGACTTTACTTCCTCAATCAAAGAAGATTTGGAACACTCAACAACCACTATACCACCATTTTCAACATCATTCACCCTAAACCCCAACTAGCCAACTGATGAACTTCTCTAGTCACCTCCTTTTCGCCATCACTAATATGAGCAAGACTACCCATGGACACTCTACTTAGAGCATCGGCCACAACATTAGCTTTATCGGGGTGATAATGCAAACTCATATCATAATCTTTCAGGAGCTTCAACCACCTTCTTTGTCTCAAGTTAAGATCCTTTTGTGTAAATACATATTGGTGACTCTTGTGGTCGGTAAATACATCAACATGAACCATATACAAGTACTGATGCCAAATTTCAAAGCAAACACCATGACCGCCAATTCAAAATTATGGGTCGGATAGTTTCGCTCATGCAGCTTAAGTTGCCTAGAGGCATATGTTATTACCTTGCCTTTTGCATCAAAACATACCCCAAATCGATCCTTGAAGCATCATAACGAACCACAAGCCCCTCTAACCCTTTCGGCAAGGCCAAGATAGGAGTGAAGATAAGCTTATCTTTTAAGGTTGAAAATTATTTTCACATTCAATGGTCCAAACAAACTTTGCCTTCTTTTGGGTCAACTTAGTCATAAGGGAAGCAATAAAAGAGAAACCATTTACAAACCTCTGAAAATAACCTGCCAAATCAAGGAAACTCCTAATATCCGATGGAGGCAATAGTCTAGGCCAATTCCTTATCACCTCCATCTTCTTAGGATCCACCTTAATGCCATCACCAGACACTACATGCACCAAAAATGCAACCTCTTTCAACCAAAATTCACATTTTTCATATTTAGGATACAACCTCTCATCTCTCAAAATTTGCAACACCACCCTTAAGTGATTCACATACTCTTCCTCACTATGAAAATAAATCAAGATATCATAAATAAAAACCACCACAAACATATCAAGGTATGGTTTAAAGACCTTATTCATGAGATCCATAAATATAATTGGTGCATTAGTCAACCTAAAAGACATTACCACAAACTCAAAGTGCCCATACCTAGTCCAAAATGTCATCTTGGGAATATCACACTCCCTCACATTCACTTGGTAGTATCCGAACCGAAGATCAATCTTAGAAAAGTGACTAGCCCCTTGAAGTTGATCAAAAATGTCATCTATCATTGGTAAAGGGTACTTATTCTTTATGGTGACCTTATTAAGTTGCCAGTAATCAATGAACATTCTAAGAGAATGCACCCCAAGGTGACTTACTAGGCCTTATGAAACCCTTCTCCGATAAATCCCTCACCAAAGTCTATTTCCCTTTGAGGAGGAACACCGAGAACCTCATCGGGAAAGACATCAAGAAACTCATTGATCATTGAAACCGACTCAATAGGAAGGACTTTGGACTCAACATCTCTAACCCCACAAGATGATAAAGACAACCCTTAGAAATCAACTTTGGGGCTTTAAGACAAAAAATGAATCTACCCTTGACCACTACATCATGACTTTTCCACTCAAGGACGGGTTCATTAGGGAATTGGAATTTCACCTTACGGGTTCTACAATCAATGGAAGCATAATATGCACGTAACCAATCTATCCCAAGAATGATATCAAAATCCCATATCTAATTCAACAAAATCACATGGCAAGACTTTATGCAATATGAACACGGGACAATTCCTATAGTCTTTTTTAGCAACAATGGACTCACAAATAGGGGTAGGCACTTCATACGGTTCACATAATAATTTTGGACTCACATGAAGCTTTTTGGGCAAAAAAAGGAGTAATGAAAGAAAGAGTGGTACCCGAATTTATCAATGCATATATATCATAATCAAAACCTTTAACATACTTGTGAAGCACCAAGCCAAGTCTAGTGACCCCTGAGGGGTATGGTTAAGAACGTCGATGATCATCCACATAATTCTTAGTAACCCATGGGCAATGCCTCAACTTATTATCTCTTGCATCACACTCAAACCATGCAGTCGAATCGGCTAAACAATCTCCTGTATGGAACCTTCCACATTTGTTGCACGTAGGAGAAGCTTAAACACCGACTTCTTTGCCCTTGCTTTAAGCACATGGACAATCAACAACTTTGTGGCCCATCTTGCCATACCAAAAGCATACACCCGTGTTCCTCCAACATGTGCTACAATGATTCTCCCACATTTTTGGCACTTAGGATGGGTTGCCCCACAATAGCCACTGGGCTTAGCATATAGAAGCCTACTTTCAAATTGAGCCCTTCTTCACCCTTCCTTTGAGGCCACCGAGTAATCTCTCATCTTATGCCCAACACCGCTACACTTGAAACAAACTTTGGTGCCCACCAAATACCTTTCTTGATGCTTCTTGCCACACCCTTTACAAGTGGCAAAAGGAATCCTTTTCTTCTCCTACTTGGGAACCAATAGACTAGTAGAAGATGAGGCACCATCAACTCGGACCCTCTTAGCCTTCCTCTCCCTCCTTTTGTCCCTTAAAGTCTCGAGGGTACCCACTTGTTGATTGAGTTGAGCGGTTACAACCTTGGCCAATAGCTATAGAGCATTACGAACCTCCGCATTTGGCATGTCACCATTGGGAAGTTGACCCTCAAGTGAGAGATGGTTACCGCCCTGTCCACCATTCTGAATAGTTTGAGACATATTCTAAAATATAATGGTTAGGGATCAGTAATAAGCCTTAGGGGACTTAGCTTTACCACACAACATAGATCATGAAGAAGTGAAATATTTTCTAAAACGTCTCATAGTCTCCCATTCATAGTTGTGGTGTGCTTCACAACCATGAATAAGACTCTACTTGACATGGTATGTTGGATTTTCGAGGACCATTAACAACCTAGTGCTCTAACACTAAGCTTGTCACGACCCAAGCCTAGGGCCTAGACGTGAAATGGCGAATGAGCAGTGCAAAGTTATCCCAAATAAGCCTTTTAGCATATCTTGTACACATCCTTGGTTGGGCTCCATGGGTGAAAGGACCAAATAGATGAAACTCACATACCTCAAACTTGGGTTTTCTTGAGATGAGCTTGAAGGAAACTTGAAGCTTGGGTTGAATCCTTGAGTTCCAAAATTAAGCTTGAAATCCTTGAATTTGAATGAGAAATTTGGTAAAGTGCTGGAAAGAGTTTTGAGAGGGTTTTGAGTGATATTGAGTTGAAAAAAGACTAAGTATGAGAGATTTCATGTTTAAATGGACATGGGGCTATGACCCAAAGCCTTTGGGAGAATAAGAAAAATCAAGGAAAATATTGTACTGGTCTGCGCCCTAGGCGCAATGCGGACCAAGCGCGCCTACCAAAAACACTACTGCGCACCCCAGGTACATCATGGCCTGGGAGCGCAGGCTCTCTGGAAATCGAAAATTAACAAAAATTATTTTTTGCTTCGGGCCTTCTAAGATCCAAGTCTTAACCATTTTCCACTCAATTATGCCCCTTGATCAAGAATATGAAGTTGAATTTTTAAAATTATGCACGAATTTTGAGATAGTACCTGAGATATCTAGGGCATGAGAGGACTTTCAATAGTACCTCTAGGGCAACATCAGTCTAAGCCTAGGATAAGGCCCTAGGAGAACGAGGACATAAAGGTGTGTCACCTACCCAGAACGTGCTACATCCCAGTGTCACAAATGATACATTCCAAGGCACTAGGTATTGGCTCACTAGTAGAGTGCCCATCTTTAGAACAAGGTGCTAGTCCTCAGGAAAAAACTGAATAGATAGCATCTCAATCATAGATATCCGAAGGAAGCTTATAAGATATGGTCTACATCTCCCTAACTAGGTTATATTTTTGTTCCTAACCCATCAGTTGTTCCATAGCACTATATCCCTAGTCAGTCGACAAAAGGCCTAACTAGTTGCATGACTATCACCAGTTCCAGAGTATAGTATGTTTCCCCCAAATGCCCACAAGTATAACAAGTATATAATAGATAATAGTTGTATACAGAATAACACACGACACAAAACAACATAGAATTATGTCTATCGAGGCAATCATATCATACTTTAGAGAGTCACAAGTACTTGGAATAAACAAAGATAGTCACTACTGTATCATAAGTATCTCAAAAACTAGAGCCATTAGAATCATATATAGATTCTACAACCAGTGCAAAATATTGCATGTAATCACTTATCAGTCCAAATGACTCGTATATCTCTGTAGTATCAGGCCATTATCACGTCCAAACTACACCTTCAATTCAAGGTATAAGCAGTTGCTATCAAAACATAGAACCTAATAATGGTTAAGGTTGATCCTATCAGGAATAAGGTCTAGACTTGGAATAATTATAAGCAATTAAATTGAGTTAGTCTACTTATTTCCCAAAAGAGGGGGTTGTAAAATGTAATACGTAAACCTAAACTAGAATCAAATTGTCAAGTGAAAGTGTTGTGAAATCAGTGAGAGAAATAACTAGGGTAATGTGTTCCCCATGAATTCCTAACTTGATATAGCTAGATAATCATAACTTTTTCTAGTGTATAACATGTCGAACTGGTAAGTTATGTTTACCCAACACTTTGATCCAGATGTTAAGTAAATTCCACCACGTGATTTGATCCATCCCCGCGGTGTTGCATTACTAGCCCTTACCTTTTGCCCTAGTACAATCATCCCTCGATCCATTCAGGTTGATTAGATGAGAGTAATCACATCGAATCTTGTTAATTATCCTTTATCCCATTCATTTCCCCTTAACCTAGTAAGTAAGAATTAGAAGCATTCTAACGTTGGCCACCATTAAAAAAACATTCAAATCAAAGAGATAATTAATACACACATGCACACTTTCTATGGATTACGAATTACTTGTTTTTACTTGTTAGTTCTTCATGGTTTTCACAACTTTAGTTGTGAATTTAGCTGCTCATCTGAAATCCTCGTAAGAAATCATGATGTTATAACTCCAATATAAAATCAAAAGAAATCTCCAAGAACAAAATAATAATCACAAGTAATGAAGTCTTAACGTTCTGACTGTCATCTCTCTAAAAAACCTAAAAATAACCTATTTATAATAAGTGGAAACCAAATACAAAATAGGAAATCTGGAATCGAGAAATTGGACAAGCAAAGTTACAGGCCATAGAGGAAATCAAGGTCCGTAACTGGCCTTCATAGACTGCATTTCACAAAAGTTGCCTTTCATAAATGAACTGATCCTACGGGTCTTCTTCTGACTTATGACCCATAAGGGGTCTTGTCTGATAACTCTTTAGAAAACCATAAGAAGGGGATAAGAACTAAAAGTCTTCCATAATGCATAAATATAATAGGAGTCGAGCTCGTAACATACATATCCAAATATCCAACAACACCTTTAAAGCAAATAGAATGGGGGTCAAGAAATCTCCCATGCTTACCCTCAAAAGATAATATCCATAAATAGACAACTCTTACTAAAGCATGAAGGTAAAATGGCTATTGCTCCAAAGTGGAGGACTCACCAAAAGTGATCTTCAACCAAATCATCTAGCCACGTGGAGGAGGAGGACGGATAAGAGCTTCGATCCCTACATGGCTAGATCATGTAGGCAAAAAAATATGTATTAGTACTTGAAATGTACTAAGTATGTGGGGTGCAATGCAACAAAGAACATAAGTCATAATTAAACAATATGTATAACCATAATAAATGGATATAAGCTCAATATATCATGGATGCTCAATGCAATAATCAAAATATGCATGAGGAATCATCAAGTCATATAACATATCATACATAGATGGGAGGGACCATAACCGATATGTAAGACCAAGCGAGCTACCACTTGGAATTCACTCCACACCGGATTAGGAGTGATCTAATTTGTCAAGGTAAATCAAACACTCACCTTACAAGAACTCTCCCATTTTGAAAAGTGCTTCATGAACACCTTACGAGAACACTACCCTTTTCGGTTAACATATTATAAGAATTTTTCAGGAACACCATCCTCTTTGGTACTTAATTAACATGTGTCATACGGAAACATCACCCTTTTTGGTCAATTATGCAACTCAAGATATATGGATCCATTAGCTAATTCATGAACCTATAGTGGTGACATAGTTATGGGACAATGGTTATCTACCAAGGTCCTCTCAGTGCTACGTCACGATCCCAAGGAATACTTAAATCATACTTATAGACATAATACGCAAAACATCATAATATCACAGAGCAGCTCATCAAAGCCAAAACTTCATAATACTAAAGATAAGGCTTCATACTTTTATAACTTAATATTTTCATATCTCATAATATGCATAATAGCCCTTTCAAAATTCATATCATTCATAGTTTGCATAACATGCCATAAGGCCCTCAACATCATAGAAGCTTGGCATACATCTTTAATTAAATCATGGTGGATACATGTATATGAGTTTACAACCATACAATTCAAGAGTAAATGATATGAAAAGAGTATCATCAAACCCTCACAAAAATCTATCAATTTCATATGATATTTCAATGTAATATAATGTACAAAGATAGAATATTGTAAATCTCTTTATAATGTCATCATATAACATAGTCCATAAACTTTCATGAATTTCAATAACTTGAAAATAGATTAAGGAAAAGGGTCGGTTGAGATTTATGAAGGAAAAATCTCCACAAATCAAAACTCATATACCTCGGTGTGTTTTGTGGTAGGAAAATTTGATTTAGAAGTGGCGAATCCGAAACTCTAGCTTACACCTTCTTTTGGAGGCCTTGAAGAACTTGGGAGTATTTTGGGAGATGTTTAGACTTAGGAATATATTGAACGGAGCAGAATGAAATAGATTAGAGTTGTTTTAAGGCTGAAAAGGGATCATTTAGGGGTTAAACAATGGGGCATAGGTGAAACGACCCCAAATAGTGATAAAAAATGTGCCTCGAAGGTGCCCAAAATTGTAATTTCCATATATCTCAAAATTCGTGCGTGATATAAAAAATTTGACTTCATATTCTTGTTAAGGGGGCAAAATTGAGTGGGAGATGGGTCTAACTCCGATTTTAGAGCAATCGTATCAAAATTCAAAAATTCACAATTTGCAATTTTCAGAGAAGAATCGCGCCCGAGGCGCAACGCGCCAGGGGCGCGCCGTAGTGTAATTTTTGCCCAGTTTTTCCTTTCTAGTCCAAGACCTTTGGGTCTTAGGCCTAAACCTCCTGATAAGTAAAAATACCTCTACTTAGCTGTGTTTCACCTTTATATCATACAAGATATTCCCAAAAACCCTCTCAAATACTTAGACTAATATTTCACTCAAAATTCAAGTGTCCAAATCTCTTCCGAATCTTAAGGATTTCAGCCAAGCTTCAAGTCTTCATTTCAATTTCTTCATCAAGGAACTCTCCAAAGTCAAGGTATGTGGGTTTCAACCATTGAGTCCTTTCACAAATTGTGCCCAAGCTTCCTTTTTACATAAAATGCATGTTTCTAAGTTGATTTACTTTTGGGTCTTACTTACTATGAATTTGACTATGAACTACGTTGGGGTTTCATAAAAGTGTGACTATTTTAGCATGTTTTGAGCTATGAATCTTGGATTTATCTTGAGATTTGATGAAGGGTCTTGATGTATATTGCATGATGGCATTACCAAGTGTAGGGGAGTGGTTTTACATTAAGTTTTCTTGCATGATTTCACTCTTGAATTGTATGGCTTTACACTAGCATTACACAGCCTCCAAGTATTTGATAAAATGTTCGATTATGGATTCTTGAGTTAATGAGGGCTTATTGCATGGCTTATGAGTCAAGTGGCTTTAGGATGATGAAATGAATATGGGTATGTGTTGAATTCATGAAAATTACCCATGGGGTTGTAAGTAGATTGTTGGGTTTCATTTTGTTGTGTTCTTGAGAAAATTAAGAAGCCCTTTCTTGATACATGAAATATAATGGTTTAATAAGCTATTTCTTTGACTCCTGCCGAAAGAATTATATCGTAAGGTGTGGACAACCTATCAAAAAGGCCATCTCGTAAGGTACAAATCATAATTTCTACCAAAAAGATCATATCGTAAGGTGTGGATAATCTACTGAAAAGGTCATACTGTATGGTAGAATAACTCATGGTTCCTACTTAAAAGATTATATTGTAAGGTAAGGACAACCTATCGAAAAGAACATACCGTGAGGTAGGATCTCTCTTGCCGATAAGAACGTATCGTAAGGCAAGTACATCCCTCCATTCTTATAGAAGATATTATATCATAAGGTAAGGATACTTAAGGATTTTTACCGATGAGGCCATGTCGTAAGGTAGAATCAACCATGAATTTTACCAAAAGAATTGTATCATAAGGTAAGAGGCATCTCATACTACCTACCCAAAAGACTATATCGTAAAGTAGGGGTCTCGGCAACACTTCTCGAAAGGGCTATACCGTAAGGTGAATGGGTAACTACTTGGCCATTCTCAAGTAGGTTTGTGTAAAGGTTGAGCATACTTATGCTCCACATTGAGGTTACATTTCTTGATTATGACTAAGCATATTTTACTTTAAGCATTGATTGTGCATGCCATAGTGATATTATACTATCACTTGCTTATGCTTATGCATTTTGACTATGTTTTCTATCCTTTGTTGCATTGCATCCTACATATTTAACACATTCAAACGTACTAACATATATTTTATGCCTACATGATATCACCATGTAGGAACCAGAGCTCCTATCGATTCTCCTCCACGTGGCTAGATGGATTGTTCAAGTTAGCTTTTGGTGAGTCCTCATGTCCGGGGACAATATCTATCTTCTCTTATGCTTATGTTTAGACTATATCTTATATATTTGGATTACCTATTATCTCTATTATAAGGGTGAGCCTTGGTACTTGTCGTGGCCCCCGCTAAGTTCTATGTTTAGAGGAGGTGTTGGATAAGTATGTAATGATGCAATAAGCTTGACTCCCTTTGACTCTCTTGATGTTTTATGAAATGAAGGTTTTTCCATAGTCCCTATGCCCTTATTTCTACTTTTTCATTGTTTCTTAAAATTGCTTTCGCGATCAAGGATGTGTAATGATATGTTAAGAGGCTTACTTGGTGTTCCTTTGGGTTGCCCATGCGTCGTGTCACATCTAGGCCCTAGTTTGGATCGTGACAAACTTTGTATCAGAGCACTAGGTTGTTAATGGTGCTCGGCATCCAACACACCACATTGAATAGAGTCTTATTCATGGTTGTGTTGTGCACCACAACTATGAGTAAGAGGCTTTGAGAAGTTCTAGGAAATATTTCCCTTCTTCTTATTCTATGTCGTGCTATAGAAGTTAAGGTATGGTTTCCCCCTAATGATTGTTCTTTGCTATGCTAGATTATGCCTATTCCAAGAGCAAGAAGAGCTCATATACCTTAGGGACAACCGGCCTACCCCGCTCCTCAAGCTCCTCAAGATGGAGGGCTATCGAGGTTGAGTTCTGAAATGCTATAACCATATTAGTTCATGACATTACTAATCAAATCAACCAAGGGGCCTAAGCCCCTTACGCTCCTACCCCGGCCTCTAGGGTGAGGGAATTCACAAGGATGAACCCACCAATGTTCCACGGGTCTAAGGTGGATAAGGATCCCCAAGAATTCATAGATGAGGTGTATAAGGTGTTATCCTTCATGGGTGTAAGTTCGGAGGAAAAGGCGGATCTAGCGGCTTATCAACTAAAAGGTATAGCTCAAATTTGGTTTGTGCAATAGAAGGTGAAGAGAGGGAACCATGACGCTATTCCTTGGGAAGAGTTCAAAGCAGCCTTCCTCAATCAGTTCTTTCCTTTTATGTTGAGAGAGGTTAAAATGATGGAGTTCATGAGCCTTAAGCAAGGCTCCATGAGTGCGAGGGAATATGCTCTCAAGTTCAACAAGTTTTCCAAGTATGCTCCACATTTGGTTGTCGACCCCAGGTCAAGGATAAATAAGTTTGTGATGGGGATATCCAATTTGGTTAATAAAGAGTGTCGTACCACAATGCTAGTAAGAGATATGAATTTGTCTCAGCTCACGACCATTGTCGAACAACTTGAGGGGGAGAAACTCAGGAAGAAGAGAAATGGAAGTCCAAGAGGGCTCGATTTGAGGGTGATCAATTTCAACAACATTTTGAGTTTTAAGGACAACGGTCCTAAAGTGCTCCAAACAAGAGGGTTTCCAAGGAAGGAATACCTAACCCAAGGCTCCAAGAAGGTAGTGAGAGGGAGGCTCGTCCTAGATGCCCAAAATGTGGGAGTAAACATGGTGGCATATGTTGGAGGAACACGAGTGCATGCTTTGGGTGTGGTGAGATGGGCCACGAAATTTCAGATTGTCCATATGCTCAAAACAAGGGTAAAGGTGGTGATGTTGATCAAGGGGGTGCTCCAAGATATAATAGTAACTATCTCTTCAAAGGAGGCAAGAATGGGATGAGGTGCCCAATGATACTACCAGTATGTTAAGGGTTCTCTTGATTTTTGTATGTGTGCGCGCGCTTTGATAGTTCTGAAAGTCCTATTTCTTTCATTATTCCTTTTGTTACTAGTAAGATTCATGTGTGTCCCGAATGGTTATGTGAGCCTATTGTGGCTAGAAGGTCTATAAGGGTTGCCCCATGTTCTTATTACATAGAGTCTTATCTTGTGATCTTGGTTGAATTTGGTTTGATGGGTTGGAGGTCTTGGGGTGATTTGGCCACTTATAAATCATGCTTCCAATGAGTGTAGGACTCATAAGGTTGTAATGTGATGGTCAAGGATGGACAATCTATTTGGTCAACTATAATGGGCCAGTCATTTCTCTAAGATTAATCTTCGGTTCGGGTTATGTCCCCAAGTGATGATGAAGGCAGGTGATATCCCCAAGTGTCTTTCTGAACTAGGAATGAGCATTTTGAATCATGGTGGAGTTGATGGGTTGACTTATGCACCGGCTATGTTTATGGGTTTAGTGAATAGGGTCTTAAAACCCTACCTTGGCATGTTGGTGATGGCCTCTAGTGATGGAGTATTGACTTATTTAGAGCTTTTGAATCTTTTGGGGATAGTGTTGCAAATCTTGGGGGATAAGGGGTTGTTTGCTAAACATGATAAGTGTGAATTGTGGATAGCAAGAAGGTGGTTAGAGCTCATTAAGGATTATGATAGGAGTGTGCATTATCACCCCGATAAGGCTAATATTGTAGTCGACGGGGTGTCTAAGGGTGGCCTAGCATATGTTGATGATGGTGGCAAAGAGGTGATTAGGGAGATCCATCAGATGATTAAATTATGAGTTAGATTGGAAGAGGTTGACTATGGTGGTGTAGTAGTGGCTAATGGTTCTTAATCTTCATTGGTTGAGGAGGTGAAGGCTTTGGTGGGAGATGGTAAGGTGGGGGTTTTCTTCCAAGGGGGAGATGGTGTCACTAGATACTAAGGTAGGCCAAGTGCGCTTGTGTTGATGATTGAGTTCACTTGGAAGTCTCACCCATGGAAGGTGTGGTCCGGATTGGCAAGAAAAGGGATTGAGTTCATGGTTTGTAAGTCCTGATAGAGTATAAAGGAGGATTGGTGAGGTTGCATACGAGTTGGATTTGCCTATGGGAATGGTGATGGTTCGTCCAGTTCTTCATGCTTCTAGGTTGAGGGGATGTATTGGTGACTCTAGTGCTATAGAACTCTTTGAAGTTGTGGGTATTATGGAGGATAAGTTGGCTTAGGAGAAGGTACCAGTGGAGGTATTGGTTGGAAGGGTGGAAAAGTTGATTAATAAGGGTGTAGTGTTCATCAAGGCCCTTTAGAAGAATCGTCAAGTCGAAAGTATCTCTCGGGAAGCCGGAGCGGGCATGGAAAGGCAATATCCGTACCTCCTTCATTCTATTCAAGCTTATGATAACATGTCAAGTCCTTTTCTTTATGGTTCCAAATCATATGCTTCAGCCCTTATGTCATTTTTATGCATTCATGTTTATATTGACAAGTTCATGATTATTTTGACACTTCTGTTGAGATTTTGAAAATGGTGTTTTAAATGTGTTGTTGCATTCTTGTTGGAGTTGATTTATTCATGATTACTCTTCATGTGTACGTTTCTTTGACATTCAGGGATGAATGTTCCCAAGGGGGAGATATTGAAACAACCCCAAATAGTGCCAAAAATGTGCTTTGAAAGTTCCCGGAATCGTAATTTCCATATATCTCAAAATCTATGCGTGATATCAAAAATTCGACTTCATATTCTTGTTCAAGGGGAAAAATTGAGTGGAAAATGAGTCTAACCCTGATTTAGAGCAATCATATCAAAATTTGAAAATTCACAATTTATAATTGCCAGATAAGAATTGCGCCCCAGGCACAACGTGCCAGGGACGCGCTATAGTGTAATTTTTGTCGTGTTTTTCCCTTTCATGTCCAAGGCCTTTGGCTCTTGGGCCTAAACTTTTCCATACGTAAAAAAACCTATACTTAGCCATATTTACCTTCATATAATACAAGACATTCCCCAATACCCTCTCAAACACTTAAACTAATATTTCACTCAAAAATTAAGTATCCAAATCTCTTCCGGATCATAAGGATTTCACCCAAACTTCAAGTATCCATTTCTATCTTCATCAAGGAACTCTCCAAAGTTAAGGTATGTGGGTTTCAACCATTGAGTCATTTCACCCATGGTGCCCAAGCTTTTTTTTTTTTTTTTTTACATAAAATGCATGTTTCTAAGTTAATTCACTTATGGGTTTACTTACTATGAATTTGACTATGAACTATGTTGGAGTTTCATAAAAGTGTGACTGTTTTAGCATGTTTTGAGCTATGAGTCTTGGATTTATCTTGAGATTTGATGAAGGGTTTTGATGTATATTACATGATGGCATTACTAAGTGTTGGTGGATGGTTTTACATTAAGTTTTCTTGCATGATTTCACTCTTGAATGGCATGGTTTTATACTAGCATTACACACCCGCCAAGTGTTTGATAAAATGTCCGGTTATGGATTTTCGAGTTATTGAGGGCTTATTGCATGACTTATGAGTCAATTGACTTTAGGATGATGAAATGAATGTGGGTATGTATTGAATTCATGAAAAGTACCTATGGGGTTGCAAGTAGATTGTTGGGTTTCATGTTGTTGTGTTTTTGAGAAGATTGAGAAGCCCTTTCTTGATGCTTGAAATGTAATGGTTTAATGAGCTATTTCTTTGACTTCTATCAAAAGATTATATCATAAGATATGGACAACCTACCGAAAAGGCCATGCTGTAAGGTACAAATCATGATTCCTACCCAAAAGATCATATTGTAAGGTGTGGACAATCTACCGAAAAGGCCATACTGTAAGGTAGAATGACTTATGTTTCCTACTTAAAAGCTTATATTGTAAAGTAGGGAAAACCTACCGAAAAGGACATACCATAAGGTAGGATCTCTCTTGTCAATAGATAATATCGTAAGGCAAGTACACCCTTCCCTTCTTACCGAAGAGATTATGCCGTAGGGTAAGGATACTTAAGGACTTCTACCGATAAAACCATGTCGTAAGGTAGAATCAACCATAACTTTTACCGAAAGGATTGCATCGTAAAGTAAGAGGCACCTCATACTACCTACCCAAAAGACTATGTCGTAAAGTAGGGATATCGACAACACCCTCCCTGAAAAGGGTATACCGTAAAGTAAATGGGTAACTACTTGGCCATTCTCAAGCAGGTTTGTGTAAAGTTTGAGCATACTTATACTCCACATTGAGGTTACATTTCTGATTATGACTAAGCGTATTTTACTTCAAGCATTGATTATGTATGCCATAATGATATTATACTATCACTTGCTTATGCCTATGCATTTTGACTATGTTGCCTATCCCTTGTTGCATTGCATCCTACATACTTAGTACATTCAAACGTACTAATGCATATATTCTATGCCTATGATATCACTATGTAGGAACCAGAGCTCCTATCGATTCTCCTCCACGTGGCTAGAAGAATTGTTCAAGTTAGCTTTTGGTGAATCCTTATGTCGGGGCATAATATCTACCTTCTCTCATGCTTATGTTTTAGACTATATCTTTTATATTTGGATTACCTATTGTTATTATTATGAGGGTGAGCTTGGGTGCTTGTCTTAGCCTCCGCTAAGTTCTATGTTTAGAGGTGTTGTTGGACAAGTATGTAATGATGCTATAAGTTTGACTCCCTTTGACTCTCTTGATGTTTTATGAAATGAAGGTTTTTCCATAGTCCCTATGTCCTTATTTCTACTCTTTCATTGTTGTTTCAAATTACTTCCGTGACCAAAGATGTGTAATGATATGTTAAGAGGCTTGCTTGGGGTTCCTTCGAGTTCCCCATGCGTCGTGTCACATCTAAGCTCTAGTTTAGGTCATGAAAATAGGCATATGATAATAGGAAAGGTCAAAATCCCTCTTTAAAAACCTCTGAAAAGGATCATGAGACCCCAATTACAGGTCGTGGTCCAGTCTACGGATCATGGAAGGGGGGTCTCATCTGGTAATATTTTGAACCCTCAAAAATCTTCTCTGAATCTCAACCTATGACACGACTTACGGCTCGTAAGTCAAAATACAAACCATCTGGTATCTCGTGTACCCACCTTCAGAAATCAACACTTTCACCAAATCTGGTCATCATTCCACGAGTACATGATACGGCTCGTGGGACCACTTACAACCCCTAGCCCTTTTCATAAAACCCACTGATAATTGAAAATTTTTCAGATTTCATTTCTTAGGCCCTTTTACACCTCCCAACATGTGGGGCCTTACAACCAAAGGAAGATGTGGCCCAAAAAATGATGCCAAAGTATCTATGATCATATTTGAAGAAAATGTTGCATGCATAGCTCAATTAAAATGAGGCTTTATAAAGTGCGATAAAATGAAGCACACTTCACCAAAATTATTCTTCATACATGATCTTTAGAAAAATGATGATATTGATATATAACAAATACGGTCAAGTGATAATCCAACATATTTATTTACCAGATCTTTATTAGTGCCAACTCTTAATAAGATGAGATACAAAATTGGAATGCATCGCCTTTACGCTATTAAGTGATATTTTCATCGAGGGAGTTAATACGCGTTGCACTCTTTTTTGTTAACCAAGGTTTTTACCTATTAGATTTTCCTGGTAAGGCTTTTAATTAGGCAACACTCAAGATGTATTACAACATGTGTGAGATTTTAATGAGGAACATCATTATGAACATCCAAGGGAGAGTGTTCGAAGATAGTGAATGATGTTCATTTAGTGATGCACCATTTTATTTAGTAATCTTTCACTAAATTATGTTTCCACCCTTTTCTTCTCCTTTTCTCATTTAGTGATACACCCTTTTGTTTAGTAACTTTCACTAAATTGTGTTTCCATCTTTTTATTTCCTTTTCTTTGTGCCTATAAAAGGATGTACAAATTATATGAAAATATATCGATGAACAAATGAATGAAAAGTTTTCTATATTCATATCTCTTACTTTCTTCTTTTAGCCCTTCTTTGATGATATTGATTTTAGTATTTGATCTTCATACTATAACAAAAACAGTTACTTAGAGTTAAAATTGTTATTATAGGTAGAAAAGTCATAAATACATCAACGTATGATTAACTTCATTTGGTGTTTTATCAAACACATAAATAAATTTAAAAATAAATGCTTCCTCTGTCCTATTTTATGTGGGACTCTTTCCTTTTTCATTCGTTTCAATAAAAATATTACCTTCTCTAATTGGAAACAATTTAACTTTGTTTTTATCATTAATAAAATAATTCACAACAATTCAAATATTTAAGAATAAATTTAGATCACAAGTTTTAAAAATTATTTTTTATTAAATATTATATCAAATTAAAGAATGTCACATAAAATAGGACGGAAGAAGTATAAGTTAGTTTGACCAATTAGGCAAACAATCTCCTATGAATTTATTAATCTTAGATTCGACTCACATAGCCAAACGATGTCGCAAGAATGTATTTGTAAATAGTTGTTTGCGGAGTGGGTTCTTTGTATAGTTCATGTTACGTTTCCTTACCTACCTACCTCTCTCCATAAGATTGAAACATTGAAATTCGGGGGTGCAAAAGAATATTCTACAAGTCGTATGACGAAACCATGTGGCTGGCTGGCTGGTTGGCTTCTTCATTAGAGCTCTCTTCCTATTTTCTTCTGGAGCAGCCGAATCTTACATTAAAACTTTGAAATCTGAATCTGCTCAAGAAATCAGAGGGAAAATGGATAAGATGACGGGTACCTCTGCAACAATGACAACGGTGTCTGTCGGGTCATTTTCAATTTTCACTAATTATCCCCTTATGTCTGCTCTCATTGCCTTTGCTCTCGCCCAATCCACCAAGCTCTTCACTTCATGGTATCTTTTTCTTTCTTTTTTTTTTTCTTTAAAAGTATTTCTCTCTCTGTGTATATATTTTTTTGTTCAAGAAATCTTGTAACTTGGATTAAATAACATAATTGGTTTGCATTTGTCTGGAAATATGCGCGTTGTCCACTCTGATTCAGATTGTTAGCTTGTTATATATTAAATGCTTTAGGACCTTATACGATATTCAGATGAGGATCTTGGCGCCCCCGCCCCCCGCGCGCGTGCATGCGCGCGCGCGCACACACACACATATATATATATGTATGTATATATGTAACAGATTGCACCCACTTTGAGAGCATTGTCTGAAAATAGGTATCTGCAGTCACGCTGAGCATGAGTGTTAGGGACTTGACAAATGCCCAAGCCGGAGGCAAAGGAGAGTAGAATGAAGTGATGATTGATGCTACTCATCAAGAGCTTGGTCAAGTGTCTAGGAACATATTTTTTGCCTGAATCTGCTCTGTAATTATCTACTTACTGTCTCTTCTACCTCTTCCATGTTATTGTTTGGGTTCATTTGATGAAATATGATTTTCCTAAACAGACTAGTTTGTTTTGTTGAAAACCACTATTACAAATTCAAAATACTCAAATTATCTGTCTGTGTGTGTATTTGGCACAATAAAAGGATTTTGCTAATGGAAACTTTACTGTCACACGGGTATTTTTCATTATTATTGGCATTTCAAAGGTATATCCACATTTCTGCTTACTAATATTATCTTATTACTAATGTATTACATGATTTAGTCAGAGATCAGGCATTTTGAATGTGGTAGTGAAAATGGATTACTTACAGGTTCAAGGAAAGACGATGGGATCTCAAGCAACTTATTGGATCTGGTGGAATGCCATCATCCCATTCATCAACTGTAACTGCTCTAGCTGTGGCTGTTGGTTTGCAGGAGGGCTTCGGGGGAGCGCTCTTTGCTTGTGCATTAGTTTTAGCGTGTGTGGTATCATCTCTCTCGCTCTTGCTCTCAATTATATGTATCACTATCGAACTATGATGAAGTAAGGTGTTTCATTAAAAAGTAGACGCCAAATTACAGGATAAACAAAATTTATTGCTCTATTAGAAAGATACAGTTCTTAGCTTGTACATGCCTCATCACTAGAATTCAAATGTTAATAATTAATTCCTGTAATATTTTATACATGCTTCATCTCAGAAAACTCAAATTTTATGTAGTAGTGCCTTCAAGAGTTGTTACTCATTTATTGGTTTGGTTATTTATGCACAACATATCACCTCAGGTTGCTAGGGATATCGTACGGTCTATACAATAGAGGGACCTCTCATGGAACTAGTTATATAGGATTATGGTGTGGTGTTTTTAAAATTTTGAACCTGTATATGGGATTGTTTCCTGTGTTAGCCACAATAATTTTATGTAACCTTATAACTATCAAACACTTTTTAAAGATTAACTATTGAATCCAACACTTTTTTTAAAACTCGTAGCATTTGTATTGATATTAGTACTTAGGTAGTACTGGAAGAACCATATTTAAAACAGAGGAAGGTAAAACATTACAAAAAAACCGTTCCAAATAAACTGATCCTAACTCTAGATGGACCCTAATACAATTTCAGCCTTATTAGAGAAGACATTCGTACACCAAAAGCCGAACAACAAAATACATTTAAGTTTAATCTCCTGCACATTTTTGGCCTTATTAAAACATTTGTCATTCCTCTCTCTCCATACAGCCAAATGCAGGCAGAAATAATCCTCCATCTATCTATGTTTCTAGCTCCAAATCCAGCTTCCTCCCAACTGAAAAGAGTATCATCAGTCTTACTTGGTCATTATTCATGAGATGCGTTTGAGATTGAGGAAAATCTGCCGCAGTTGGACCCTTTGAGGTGGCCTAGTGGTTTCGGCTTGAGACTTCCATGTTTGAGGTCTCAAGTTTGAAGCTCCTTGTCAGCAAAATGCAAGGGGTGTGCCTTCTGGGTCGAGCTCGTCGCACTTGGCTTGCCTAGTGCAAGTTACCTCTCCTATGTAGTTTGCAAGCTATTGCATAGGAGTGGAGGTTTACCCTGTGAGCATCCAAAGGGTGGCGGCTGCGGGTTCCGCTTGTCACCAAGAAAAAAAAAAAGAAAAAAATCTGCCACAGTTGGTCAGTGACTTTAAAGTGTAGGAAGAGATGTTTAACCGTCTCAGCATCCTTTCCACATATAGGATGTATGTTGCACAGTGGAATTCCCCTCTTTGCCACACCTCATTAACTAGAAGCCAAGTGAAACATGCCACTTTATGTGGCACTTTGACTTTCCAAATGTGCTTTTAAGGCCACTTAATAATCTGAGCTCCAGCCTGGTGGAAACATTTGGTGTTTGTGTTCCCCTCCTTTAGAAAAGTCCTTGATATCTATCTCCAGGCCTCTTTGTCATTCTTCAGACAACCTTCATATTCCATGAACAAATATGCTTCTTAGCAATTTCCTCCTCTATCATGCTCTATTTTTCAATCAAAAGTCTAGTTCAGTCTGGCTAAACAACTTATTCTTTTGAAGCTTCAGATTCCCTTGCTCATTCCTTCTCCATTCTTTTAGCTTTCCTTTGAGAGCTTTGAGATTACAGACTTGAAAGTAATCAAGTTTCCAAAAAACAGCAAAATCACTCCACCAATTATTAACTCTATCAACAAAACCTTCTACATTTAACCACCAATTTTCAAAATTAAAATATCACTTGGATTCCTAATGTCCATAAAGAGAGCAATTGGAACATGATCTAAAATCACTCTCTGTAGAGTAGATTGCTGAACTGGTTATTCCATTCTGTGGAAATCAATATAACAACAACAACAACAAAATACTCGGTGAAATCTCACAAGTGGGGTTTGGGGAGGGTAGAATATATGCAGACCTTACCACTACCTCGTAGAAGTAGAGAGGCTATTTCCTGGGAACCCATTCTATGGAAACCAATATCCTGTTTATTTTAGGGGCAGTAGTATGATTGCTCTCTCTTAAAAAAAGTGTAAGTACCACCATCTAACTGTAAATCAATGAGCTTCATATCCTCTATACATCCTCTATATAATCTGAAACTTCCCCCATAACTGAAGTTCTTCTAATGCAGTCCCTTATCACGGAGGGGAATCACCGCATGTTAAAGTCACCACAAATAGCCCAATGTCCCTCCATGAGTCCTTTGACGTCAGCTGATTCCTCACATATCAATCTTCTTTCCAATTTGCTATTAGGAGCATAAACGCCAGTCAAATATGATATTCAAAATACTTAACTGGGCTTGAAATTCCAAGATAATGTGTAAGCTCCAATTTGTAAGATCTACACTTTCCATACTGTAGAGTCCCATGGTAAAATAACCACTAGCTTCAAGACATGTACTTCTGACCCATCTCCTTGTTCAAATTTCTTGATGCTATCCTGCATATTCCTCTCTAATTTTGTATCTCATGGAGACGATCTATGTCTGCCTTCCAATCTTGAACCATACTCTGCACAATTCTCCTCTTCTCCAAGTCATTTAACCCCCTAACATTCCATGATATTAACTTGAGCTTCATTGGACAGATTGAAGACTCCCCTTCCCCATAAATTTATTGCCATTACTTTTGAATTTAAGATCAAAGGTGATCAGATTCTTTTATTCTTGTGCCTTTAAACTTAGTCCATTTAATATCCACTATGTGTTCCATTTTCCTCGCTTGCCTACATTAATCGATCTGCTTGAGAAGCTCAAGTGCTTCATCGTCATGACCCTGAAAATCTACTTCAAACATCTCGTGTAGTTTGAGTAAATTTTACTGCACCCACGCTGTAGCCTTCATCTCCTTTTCAAGTAGAGATTCTTGGTGATGAACAAGAAGAGATTTGATCTCTTGAACGTCCCAGGTTTCCCCCGTGTTAGCCATCTCCATCTGTGAATGTTGATTCCAAGAATTTAGTATTATCTCTCCCTGCCCTTCACTTTCAAATTCTTAGTGTTTGTTAAGCAAAAAGATTGTTTCCTTTCCCTCTGTAGATCCTTCAATTCACAATGGCTCTCTAGTGATTGCTAGATTTTCTGCTGTTGTGATCTCCTGCTGCATGTACTGATTCGAAGAATAGACTGCCATTGTTTCATCTAGAATTACCTCATGGAAGTTATATCAATGGCCTTGATCTGCGTATTGCGATCTAAGACTTCAAGTGTTCTGTCATTTCTATATTACTTCCAGTGACTGCCTTGAAAGATTTTATATGACTTCGACCAGCTAAATCAGGCCCATATCTCCTTTTGTTAGGAGGCTGCAAGAATGGGCTCTTGTGCTAGGCCCATCTCTGAAATTCCACTTAAAAACCCCATGTGCTGGTCAAGTGCCCCTCCACTTTTAAAAATTTCAGCTGTTAGACAAGTACATCCCACATGTTTACTGTCCCCTTCAAATCCCTAGAATAAAGATATTCTTGTACTTGACCAGTAGATGATCCCTTTTTTATGCAGCAGTCCATAGCTCCATCAGAAACTTCAGCAGTCACCTCTTCTCCTCTTGCGAGTTCCCTGGTGGATTCCTATTGCACTTGGAATCTCATAATATACTCTGCCCTTATCAGAATATGTTAAGTGATCCCTTCTCAAATTATTACTACTTCTCTTGGCAAATTCCTACCATCATTAGAAACCAGAATCCTTGCCCACCTTAAATGATTTTTTAGTTGTCTCTTCCTCCATGGCAACCCATTCCCCACAAAGCTCCCGAATTTCTTGTAAAACTTTCTTGGACCAAAGGTGAAGAGGAACACCAATAACGTTGATCCAAGTAGTCTTACTGGAATCGAGTTTGAAATACAGCCAGCTATGGGATTCCACCATTCCAGGTTGAGCTTTGATTTCTTCCAACTCCAGTGACCTTGGAGAATCTTTTCAGCCATAAATCTATTTGGAAACTCAAAAAAAATGTTAGAATCCTTAATTATAGGGATTCCTTAATTATAGGGTTTCCTTAATTATAGGAATTTTTAGAATCATTAAAAATATTCTGTTGCCTTGTATAGA
>JAOTQR010000079.1:9426240-9439494 GCA_025774065.1 Solanum ossicruentum
ATTATCAACTATTTCGACATAATATGATAATTGGATATACACCATATCATTAAAAGTAGTTGATACACTAAACTTTCAATTTCATCCACCAATTTCTCCAATATTAGAAACCAAAAACAAATAAATGAAGTAGTTGATACTTGATTTTTCTTTGTGGCACCACGAGTCACATATGGATAACATTTGCATTTAATTATTAAAATGTGTTTATGGTTAGAAGAATGATCAATTAATTAGGGCCAACTATTTTATCATCACTAGACTCAAGAAGTCCGTGATATATAATTAACACACAAAAACAAATATGTAATTAATTAGTTGTCGTAAAGAAGAACAAGAAGATGAAAACATGTAAACTCTAATACCCTAGGCCCCTTTTTTTTCCCTTCAAAAGCTTCAATCACAGCTCCAAAATACCATGCCAGCACACGTGAGGAGAATGCAAAAGCTGTCTTATCATTAAGTTCTTTTTGCTTTTAGTTGTTATGCACAAATAATACATAATATTTTCACTGTTCACTTTTTTTTTCGAATTGGGAGTAGGGGAACGGGAATGGAGAAGGGAATTACAATGTGGGAAATCAAACCCTCACCAATAAGATAGGAGTTCAGGTAGCAAACCAACTGAGTTACTAAGATTCCTCTGTTCACTTATACTTATGACTATTCCGCTTTTTGATGTCAACTTGACTAAATTTCAAAATTAAATTGAAGTAGCTAAATTTAATATCTGAAATCTAAAATTTAAGTTATTGAAAATTATACGAAAAATATTATTTGCAATCCTTCTCATATTAATACGATGAAAAAAATACACCTTAAAATATTGATCAAAATTGATATGATTTGATCTCGATAAGTGAAATGGTAAGAAATAAAAGTGAATAGATGGAGTAGACACTTTCAAAAAATTCTTGAAATTTGATTCGCTATTAATTATAAATTACTATTTTTCCACTTAATTTCTCACTAAAAAAATAGTTGGTGGCAATTCCTACTGATATTTTAATTATTGGATCAGTGTGAAAAGAAAAAAAAAACAATAATTCTTTCATATAGAAAAATTACAAAATTTCTATTTTGGTAATAATGTGTTTTCCGTCCTGTATTTTTCAGTGAGTTGATTTGCTGATAAAATCATATTATATAGCACAAAATTTTCACTAATAAAAATAACCTTTATTTCTCGTGGTGCCATTACTCTAGAATTGGATTTAGCAGTGCATTTGTTTCAGTTTCGTGTTTAAAAGACTACGAAATATATGCTTGTCGTGGTGCCATTACTCAGAGGAAAACAACCTCTGAAACAGTTTGTATTCTTATTTAAATTTTGGTTTTTTTGGTTTTATATATTTAACCTTATGTTCATATAGGTTTTCCTTCAAGTATATATTGAGTTCACATTTGTTTTCATTTCAACTATGTTTGTACACATCCGGCTAGTTTTACGTTATTTTTAACAATTGACTATTCCCTTAATCTTTATTTATTTGGGATTCAACTTAATCAAACCTAATATTGCATAATGCCTATATTAGGTATTTGCTGAGTCATTCCATAAGTTTCCAACTAATTAAACCACGTAGCCAACTACGACACTGATTTTATTCCTTCATACTTCAAACCCCAAATTAAATATATATAGGTATGTTTTCAAGAATTAAGCCATGCATATATTTATTAAATAACTAATTTATATATATAAAACATAACTAAGCAAAGGGGTGGGTAGGTCCAAGACTAGGGCAGGAACAAACCCGTGATTCCCGACGCAAAGGAAGCTGCAAACATGCAAAAACAAATTCATCCTTTCCCTTTATTTAAAGTGTCATAGAGATCAACATCATACACTTGTGTCAGCACTATAAAATAAAATATATTTATATAGTGTACCAATAATTAAGTAAAAGCCATATTTCTTTTTGGCAGAAAAGATACTTATTTTAATTATTAAGTGATGAGTTAGCATGCACCTAGCCTGATAACTTATTAGCTTTCTTAATGTATAACAATTAAAACTTAGAAGAGAGACAATAACTAAAGATAAAGACACAATGTTTTTTATGTAGAAAAACTCCTTGCTCAAGGGAGGAACAATCACTATCTGTTACCACATGATTTACCAATCAAATCCACTAAAGATCAAAGTAAAGAAATACAACTCGCACGTCGTTTCTCTCCTTACCACACCAACAACTTGCACAATTGGCACAAGCAATGAGCACTCACAAAGCTTGTTTTAATCCAACCTACACCACTGAGTAGTTAGACTAAAAACACAACTTCACCTTTAGACTACCACAATGTCTACAAGGTGTACTCCACACTTGAATCATCTATTACACACAGACTGATCACTTACTTTTATAGTATAGGAGTGATCTTACACTTTTGAACAAAATACAACATACACGAACGAAAGAACTATAGACCTAGCCTATTAGGTCCCACGTTTGACTTTCTTGTAAATTCTTGCACAAGAAGCTAAGGATGCTTGAAAAACTTGTGTTGAAAACTTGGACTTTTGTCTTTTATGCTGTTGTGACATCTTATGGATCACTGGTCCTTCAGTACAAGTCTGAAAGACTTTTCACCAACTACAATAGCTTTACAGGTTGTCTTCTATAACTTGCTTCAGCACAATAGCCGGATGATCTACCTAGTCCTTGACTTAGTTTGTCATCATCAAAACTTAGACTAGTTTATATGCCCAACAAATTCTTCCTTTTTGATGATGATAAACTATGCCTACTATGTGACTTGTGTTCCCTTTTAATACAAGCCCCCTCAGTATTCCCCCTGAATGTATGATCGCATCTTCCCCCTTTTGGCATTACTAAAACAAAAATAGTAAACTGAGATAGAATCACAATCAGAAAATACCAGGCACTTGATTAAGCATAAGTAAAGCATAATTAAAACAATAAAATACAAAAGAGTGAACAGAGATCAGATTAGAGATACACAAAGAAAAATAGAACCATGCCAAGATCATCCAAACAAGAACAACATTCTCAGGGTCCAAAATAAACGGCAACTAATAAAGAGAGGGAAACAGAGACTGGAGTCATAGAGAACAAAGGGAATAAACATGAGTAGAGGAACTTAGGAACGAGAGGATTTAATGGCAAGAGACTCAATCAACTTGGCCATGTTTACACTGTGATCTCTGTGAGCTTCCAAAAGCTGCTGGGTGAGGGATTTCACCTCTTTGGTCAACTGGGCATTCACTTCCCTCTGCTCGGTCGCCTCAACAGCATCAATACCTCCTCTAGGTCCCTTGACCAGTTCAGCATCTATCATAACCAATTCCGTATCCTTTGTTGCTAATGCCAAAGTTAGGGCCTTAACTTGAGCTTTTAAGGCCTCATTCTGTTCAACTAGCTCAGACATAGGAGATTTTTTGGTTCCAGCCTTCTACTCGCCAATCTCATACTCAAATAGAGTGTTAAAAGAAAAGGATTTCTTCATGGTCCCCATGACACCCCTACTTAGTTCAATTCCATAGTATTCAAAAACTCAATTGAGTAGGTAGCCATATGCAAGCCCATGTTTCCCTTCTGCCATGTTGTATACCTTGGTCATATGTTCCATCATAATCACTGATAGATTGATTTTGACCAAGGTGGTGAATTTCTCCATCATGTACAAGTCAGCCATGGTAGCAACTATTTTCTTTTGAGCTCAGAGTAGAAGTACTTTGTTCACAAACTCAAAGAAAAGCTGATATTGACCCTTCGGGAATTTCTTGGAGACAGCGACAGAGTAAGGTTCCTCACTTTACCAGCTTCCTCCAAAAAGTCCCTTGAAGGGGATCTATCAGCTACAGTCCTGATCCTTTCAGTTTTCACCTAGAAGATTACCCCTAAAAAACCTTCGTCCACCCGAATAGAAACATCTCTAATCCTAGTGATAAACCCCCCATCCTCTTGTATGTCAAGGTTGAGGTAGAACTCCTTTAAGTCCCATTCATGCAAGTAAGATATAAGCCACAAACTCCCCAACCTTGAACTTCCACTGCATCCACAAACTCCCTTATTCCTAGACTTTTTGGCTGCAGGTTCAAACACTCGCCCATTCAACACCTTCTTCTCCTTCAACAATTTTTACCCTCTGATATCCGGAAAGAATGTTTTCAACTTTTCTTCTTTTCACTTGAGAACCTAATCCCCTAGTAGAAACAGGTTTGCTCCCTTTTCTCTTAGCAACTGCCATCTTTTGAGTCTTGGAATCCTAATTCACTTCACCTTTTGTTTCCTCAGAATCTTTCCAATTGATGTCTTATTGTTCTTCTTCATCCACTTCAACAACCTAGTCTTCAAGTATGTTGGGTTCAACAACTGTGGTCTTTGTCTCTTCTTGGAGATATGTTTTTTTCTACTGGATTTTATGGCATCTCCTAACAACTTCATTTCTATTCCCCTGGTTGTATAACACCTCACAACCTTACTATTTTTACTCTCGGTGGCCTTACCTTTGCCTTTGTCTGGTCTAACTTGGTTCCTCGTAGAGGTAGGTGCAGAAGGGACAACATGCCTCCTCACTCTCTAAGACAGTGGTTTACTGTCCTCCTCATCATGATTAACTTGCAACATGTCCTCTACTTCAACTACAGTGACTAGTCGAACTTCACTCTCCGATGTCTGATCATAAATAGGCTTTCCTAATACCAAGGTGAGATCTAGAGATGTTGGTTCCGCCTGATGCTTTAGTCCCCATTTTTTAGTTCCAAAAGATTCCTAGCTACCCACTCAGGTCCTTCAGTAAGAATATTTGAATCAGTCTCCTTATCTTCTACAATCTCACCCTCAAAGTGCTTTGCGAATAGGGAAGATGAGGTATGCCCTAGGGGGATGCATTCCCTTGATACTCTGTAGCGCTGAGAGAAAGTTTAATAGGGTTCTATTGGGTAAGACACTGAAGGTCTCTAACACTAATGGTGCAGACATAGATGGTGGAGGAATAGTTGGTGAGAAAGGTGACGATTTTTGTGTTAGCAGGTGTAGTTGATTTGATTTCACTAGTGCATGAATAAGGCTTGAGGGAAGAGTATTGATATTGGGTGAAGAACCAGTGTCTGGTTCAACATTTACATGAGATGGAGATATTTCTCAACTTCCTGACATTGTAACAGGGTGTTGCTGCTTCAGAAAGATGAAGGAACAAGAAGAGGAAGAGGAAGAAGGTTCTTGAAATTTTTGATAGGATGAGGAACAAAAAGGGCAGAGGAGTAATAGTTTAAAAAGGGAAGGAAAAGAGGTGTCCGGTTCCCTGATTAGTTGCGACTCTTTGGGGACTGGAATAAAGTGACGCCGATTCAGGGAAAAACTGAGTCAACATGATAGTTCCTGAACATCACATTCATGAGGCAAGAGATTATGATAAGAATACGAACCTGGTAATGTATCTGATCCCTTGGTGATTCTGCTCCAAACATTTCTTCTAATCTTATGAAATTGTTAATTGGCTAACCTGCAAAGTACAAACTGATATTTAATAGATTGTGAGTAGTTTTGCAGATACCTATTGAACACTTTTAGCCAAAAATAAAAGAAAAATATCACAATCATTTTGATCCTTCATGCTTTTTTCAGATCATCCCTATCTTTAATCTATTTTTCTCAAACTGATCCCTACAAAGGTGCTTCGTGAAAATGTCAGCAATCTGATCCTCTATACTGCAGAACTTCATACAAATGTTCTCTTTTTATACCTAGTCCCTGAGAAAATAATGTATGACATCAATCTGCTTTATTCTCTTATGGTAAACTGAATTTTTTGCCATGTCCAAAGCACTTGTACTATCACACAGAATGGGAATGGTATGTGTTAACACTCCAAAATCCTCTAGTTATTGCTTGATCCAAAACACTTGTGAACAACAATCAGCAACAACAACATACTCAACTTCAATAGTGGATAATGCTACTGAATTTTGTTTCTTGCTACCCCATGAGATTAATGATGACCCAAGGAAGCGAGCCATACCAGATGTGCTCTTTTAATCAACAAGGTACCCTGCAAAATCAGCATCTGCATATCCAATCAAGTCAAAATTATCACCAGCAGGATAGTAAAGAGACAAGCATTCAGATCCCTTGACATATCTGAGAATTTTCTTAGCCGCCTTCAAGTATAATTCTTTAGGACATGATTGAAACCTAGCATATATTCCCACACTGAAAACTATGTTTGGTCTGCTTGCTATTAAATATAGTAATGACCCAATGATTCCTTTGTACATAGTTACATTCACCAGTTTGCCATAGTTGTCAACATCCAGCTTGGTATTTGTACCCATGGGGGTATCAATTGGTTTTGCATCTATCAACTGATACTTCTTCTGCAGGTCCCTGATATACTTTTCTTGATTCATGAAAGTACCAACAGGTGATTTCTGATTTGCAATCAAAGAAAGAAACTAAGCTCACCCATCATACTCATCTCAAACTCACTTCTCCTCAGGTCCCCAAATTCTTTGCAGAGAGTAGTAGTAACCCCAAAGATGATGTCATCCACATACACTTATACAATTAACAATTTCTTTCCTCTGGTCTTCAGAAATAGAGTATTGTCAATCTTTCCCCTCTTGTATCCATGACCAAGTAGGAACCCAGACAGTCTCTCATACCATGCCCTTGGAGCCTATTTCAACCCATATAAAGCTATATCCAGTTTCATAACATGATCTAGATATTTCAAACTTTCAAAACCTGGTGGTTGTTTCACACAGACTTCCTCCTTAAGATAACCATTTAGAAAGGTACTTTTGACATCCATTTGGAACAGTTTGAATTCCATATTGGTGGCAAAAACAATTAGGATTCTGAAAGATTCCATTCTGGCTACAGAAGCAAAAGTCTCATCATAGTTTA
This sequence comes from Solanum ossicruentum, assembly GCA_025774065.1. NCBI lineage: Eukaryota > Viridiplantae > Streptophyta > Magnoliopsida > Solanales > Solanaceae > Solanum > Solanum ossicruentum. The sequence goes on from JAOTQR010000079.1 coordinate 9,433,116, forward strand.
TCCCTTCTTCTTGATTGAATCCCTGAACCACTAGTCTGGATTTGTTCCTTGTGATGATATCATTTTCAGCTAGCTTATTTCTGAACACCCACCTGGTCCCTATCACAATTCTATCAGAGGGCCTTAGAACTAGGTGGCATACCTTACTCGTTTCAAACTGGAGTAGTTCTTCCTACATGGAGTTTACCCAATCTACATCTTTTAGGGCTTCTTTAACATTCTTGGGTTCTATATATGACATGAAAGCATCACATGCCATTAGATTTCTAGTCTTGGATCTGGATCCTAGAATCTAGAGGAGAAACTAAATTATCCATTGGATAGGATGACTGATGTTTCCATCTTTATATCCTTGCTAAAGGCTGACTATGACTTCCCTACACATTAGGATTATCTGGTGTATTATGTTGAGAATCATCTGTTTCATCAACTTGATCAGTTCTCTCTGAATCCTTCTCAGGTTCTCTTGTAGAGCTACCTACTATGTCCAAGGGTTCATTGTTTCCAACAACATCATTTGCGCTGCTTTAAGAAGAGTTAGCATCATCCAACGAAGGATAATCTATCAGACTGTCTTTTTGAAGGTCTGAGTATTCTAGATCTCTAATATTCTTCATATCTCTAGATTCATCAAAAATGACATATACACTCTCCTCAATGCAGAGAGCTCTTTTGTTGAATACTCTACAAGCCTTGATGCTAGTAGAGTAACCAACAAGCACACCCTTGTCACTTTTGGAGTCAAATTTCCAACTTTGTCCTTGCCATTTTTTAGGACAAAGCATTTGTAACCAAAGGTCCCCAGATGATTGATGTTAGGTTTCCTTCCAAATAAGAGTTCCTAGGGAGTCTTATTCTTGAGAGACCTTATTAGATATATATTGGTCACATAGCAAGCAGTGTTAACAGCCTTAGCCCAGAAGTTTTTGGCTAGTCCAGAGTCAATAAGCATGGTCCTTCCAATCTCCACCAAAGTCCTATTTTCTCTCCACCACTCCATTTTCTTGAAGAGTTCTTGGAGTATAAAAATTGTGATGAATTCCATTTTCTGCACAGAAACCCCCCAGAGTTGAATTTTCAAACTCAGTGTCATGGTCAGACCTAATCCCGATAACTCTACTTCCAAACTGATTCTAAATCAGTTTGATAAGGTTGATCAGTAACTCTGCTGCTTCATCTTTGGATCTCAGGAATTTTACCCAAGTGTATCTTGAGTAGTCATCAACCACAACCATGATATACTTTTTTTCTGCTCTGCTTTGGATCTTTACAAGACCATATAGATCAGTATGAATGAGCTCAATATGTCTAAAGGTACTTACTTCATGTTTAGACTTGAATGACTCCTTGTTTGCTTATCCTGAGCACAAGCTACACATACCTTGAAATTTCTGAAGTTTGCCTTGGGCAATCTATGAACCAGGTCCTTGGATACAAGCTTATTCAGCAAAGAAAGACTGACATGGCCAAGTCTTCTATGCCACAGATCATAGAAGTCATCCTAAACTTTTAAGCAAGTCAGATTGTCCTGCTTTGTGGTTCTCATATTTTCCACATACATATTCTTGCATCTCAAATGCCGTCAGTACCACTTCATTTGTTGTTGAGTTTGTAACAGTGCATTTGTCTGATAGGAATCTGACTTCATTTCCTTTTTCACAGATTTGAGAAACACTAAGAAAACTGTACTTTAACCCTTCAACATAGTACACGTCTTCAATAGCTTTCTCAAAACATTTTCTAATCTTTCCTATGCCCATAATATAACCCTTTTGACCACCACCAAAGGAGACACTACCTTCTTCAAATTCCTTCAATGAGGGGAAGTTTTTAGTCATTCCAATCATATGCTTTGAGCATCCACTGTCTATGTACTAGCAGTGACTGCTTCTTCCTGACTTTTCATGAAAATGATCAAAAGTTTGTTTTGGGAACCCATTTCAATCTCAGTTCCCAATAGGCGGGCAAAAGCCTAACTACAAATTTTCTGGTCCAGATAGGTAAAGATCTGGTCCTTCATTTAGACTTGGGACCTGGTCCCTCTATCACTTCTTTCTTATCTAAGTGAGCAGACTTCTGTTTATTTACAATTCTTCTTTGAACTTCACAGTTATTTTTTAGATGACCATTTCTTCCACAATGCAAGCATAGAAGATTATCAGCAACAGACACATACTTGTTGTGTGGGTTATAGGATGGATCAATCGTATTGACATATCCCAACCCCTTCTTCTCAGAGCTCTAGCTGTAGGACATATCTTTCAGTAGCTTGGAAGAAGCAATCCACTTCATGGACTTGTTTAGGTCCTCCTTAACTCTCACCAAGTCTTTCTCAATCACAGAATTTTTTTTCTAAGGCTAAGTTTAATTTTAATTCAGCCTCCTTCAGTTTTTCTTCCAGGAAAGATTCATTCTCACTAATCTCTCTCTTTAACTTAGCTTGAGACTGACTTTCAGCTTTCATTAGTTTCAATAGTCCCCTCCCCTCAGCTTCAAGAGTCACAATCTTAACCTCAAGGTCAGACACTTGAGTGGTCAAACACAGTTTTTTCATCCTGTGATACATCTACACTATTGCTTAGAAGGTCCTTCTCAGTGGTCAGTTCATAGATAGAGTCAATAAGAATACATGCTAGTTTTTCAACTTTCTAGTAGAGTAAAGATCTAAGTTATCTTTAAGGTCTAGCAATGTTACCTCTTCATCATCATCTTCATCATCAGACTGAGCCATGAAGGCAAAGAGGCTATCATAGACTTCATCATCATCTTTCACTGCAAGCATGGATAAATCTGTAGGTTGTTCTTCCTCTTCAGATCCAAAGGAAGAATTTCCCCAGAATCCTAGTACTTTTATCATTATCTTGTCAGTAGTTGCCTTCTTCTTATATTTTTCAGGTACTTGTTCCTTCCTTCTATCCTTACCAACTCTCTGCCCTTCTTTGTGGTCACCCTCTCCATGTGGACACTCTCTGATGAAATGTCTAGGTTTTCCACAACCATGACATAAGTCAGCACCACCATATGCCCTTCCTGCATTTCCCTGTTTTGTCAATCCATGACTCTTTCTAACAAACTTCGTGAATCTCTTGGTGAGATAAGTCATATCTACACCATCAATCTCCTCATCACTTTGAACAGTCTTTAGTGCCAGTGATTTGTCTTCCTTTCCTTCTATTTTAGTTGTATCCTGTTTTCTATTTAGCTCATGTATACGGAGTATACTGATGAGAACATCTATCCTCAAGGTATTCAGGTCCTTGGACTCAGTAATAGAGTCCACCTTACTATCCCAAGACTTGGGAAGAACTCTCAGAATCTTATGAACCTATTTACTTTATCTAATGGGCTTTCCTAGGCATTTGAGCTTATTGGTTATTGTTGAGAACCTGGTCTCCATTTCTTGTATGTTTTCTCCTTTGCACATGATGAAATCCTCATACTATGACGTCAGTATGTTCACCTTGGATTCTATCACCTGTTCAATTCCTTCATGAGCATTTTTCAGGCAATCCCCAACCTCTTTAGTAGACTCGCGTGTTAAGATTCGGTTGTACTCCTCATCTTCTATTCCGTACACAATCAGCTTTTTGGCTTTGTAATTTTTCTTTATTTTCTTCCTGTCAGCTTTAGAGTATTGTTGTCTGGTTTTTGGAACGACTTTGGTTGTATCTCCTTCTTTCACCTCAATCATAGGAACATAAGGGTCGTCTAGAACAATGTTCCATAGTTCACTATCATCAGCCATCAAGAAATCATATATCCTACCTTTCCACTACCCATAGTACTTGCCATTGAACCTTAGTTTCCTAGTAGATGATTGTCCTTCCTCCAAGTTGAGTGGAGCGGCCATTTTTCACAAAAACTCTCAAGGTGTGAACCTGATAGAGAACCTTGCTCTGATACCACTTGATGAGTTAGCGTGCTCCTAGTCTGATAGCTTATCAGGTGCCTTAATGTATAACAACTAAAACTCAGAAGAGAAACAATAACTAAAGGTAAAGACACAATGCTTTTTACATGGAAAAATTCCTTGCTCAAGGGAGGAACAACCACGACCTATCGCCACAATATTTACCAATCAAATCCACTAAAAAGAAAAGTAAAGAAATATAACTCCAATGTTATTTCTCTACTTTCCCTTACCACACCAACAGCTTGCACAATTGGCACGAGAAATAAGCACCCACAAAGCCTGTTTTAATCCAACCTACACCACTGAGTAGTTAGACTAAAAATAGAACTTGCCCTTTAGACTACAACACTGTCTACAAGGTGTACTCCACACTTGAATGAACTAACTCAGAGACTGATCACTTACCTTTATAGTTTAGGAGTCATCTTACACTTTTGAGCACAATATAACACACACAAACAAAAGCACTATAGACCTAGTCTATTAGGTCCCACGTCTCGGTTTGTTGTATATTCTTGCATAAGAAGTCAAGGAGAAGCTTTTCAACTCAAGACTATACTCAATGAAAAATATGCTTGAAAAACTTGTGTTGAAAACTTGGACTTCTGTCTTTTATACTACTATAGAAACATCTTATGGACCATTGGTCCTTCAGTATAAGTCTGAAAGACTTTTCACCAACAACAACTTTACAGGTTGTCTTCCATAACTTTCTTCAGCACAAAAGCCAGATGATCTACCTGGTCCTTAACTTAGTTTGTCTACATCAAAACTTAAACTAGTTTATATGCCCAACAATTTCCTCTTTTTTGAAGATGACAAATTATGCCCACTATGTGATTTGTGTTCCCCCTTAATATAAGCCCCCTCAGTATTCCCTCTGAATGTATGATCGCATCTTCCCCCTTTTGGTATCATTAAAAGGAAAATAGTAACCTGAGATAGAATCACAATCAGAAAATACCAGGCATTTAATTAAGCATAAGTAAAGCATAATTAAAATAATAACATTGAAAAGAGAGAAAAGAGAGAAAACTTAAGGAAGCATAGTAGACTGGTTCAACAGACTTAGAGATGTTGGGTATTCGGAGACTTCTCTATGAGAGATAAAAGACCCAAGCCTTGATCTATCTTAGAGTGCATAACAGAACAAATAGGAGGTTGATATCTTATTATACTCTAGTAGTAAGTCAGATGAGTGGGGTGGTCTGATTATGTTTACAGAGGTTGGCTTAGGGTATTTGATATATCATGCCTCATTTAGTTGATATCTTATATTATGCTATGAGTATCAGGTTAATCGATGATGCCTATTAATACTTGTTAGTTGTACTGATACTACTCTTGCTATGTCATTTGGCATAGTCTGGTTGCAGGGTTAGTAAGTTTTCATAGATGAGGACAAATATGATCTCCAACATCTTCTAATCTTCTTTTCTCGTGGTGAGAGTTGTGTCATTATTGTGTTTATTCATTGTACTCTTAGTAACTCCTCTATCTATTTAGAATAGATTATGTGGGTGCATTAGACATCTTTTTCAAAGTATTCTTGTAAGGACCCAGATTTTGTACGACCTCAATGAAGCATGGAAATTTGATTCCATAAACGTTTTAGACTAAAGTGACACTCCATGGGAGACCTCACGATCCGTGTGAAGTCACATGACCCGTGTGGAACCTCCATGGAGTGGTCGTTGGCCTTTGGAGGATGTTTGGCCCTTAAACGTAGTATTTTAAACTAAGGCACACCTCACTTGGACCCCTCAAGGTCAGTGTGACACTTCATGGACCATTTGTGAGCTATGTAGTGGCCTTGGCTTGAACCACAATTTTGGGACCAAGTATGGTCACACGACTAAGTACACGTCTCGTGTTTGGTGTCATAGTTCGTGGACACCCATAATGCTTTTGGAGTGAAACTTCACTAAGTATGGAATCACCATCTTGTAACTTGATCGTGAAAATTTTCTAAGGAGAGGGGTACGGGCAGTGTCACTGCTCGTATGGCCTCCCATGAAGGTGACTTTGTTGAAAAATTCTAAGATGGGATCTTCACGCTCAAGCTAAATTCACTTTCAAGCCCTCAATTCAAGCTTATTTATGTTTTTTAAGGTCATCATAGGCCTCCTTCATTAAGCCAAGTCAAAGGAGTTCCATTGGCTAAATTTTTCACAAGTATCAATAGAAGAGTCAACTTTAAATGGTCATATCTCTTAGCACAAAATGAATTAGTGGGACACAACCAATCAAATTAAAGCTCTTTGAATTAGCCCTTTTTTTTGTAGAATCTGTCTAGGCTAGATGGGGTGCCTTCACGGACCATGAAGCTAGCAATGAGAAGTTTAGGGTAAAATTTAAAGGGGCATTTTATTTAGGTGTTTTTGATATTTGTTGACACCCAATTTTTACCCTCCACGGTGTCAAATTAGTCATTGAATTTTATTATTTTTACTATTATTATTATTA
>JAOTQR010000079.1:9439594-9470730 GCA_025774065.1 Solanum ossicruentum
AAGAAGCTAAGGAATAAAGAAATAGCTTCAGTAAAGGTACTTTGGAGAAACTAGCAAGCAGAAGAAATAACATGGGAGGCCGAGGACGCGATGAAATCAAAATATCCTTACTTGTTTGAAGTTAAAGAGGAAGTCCAACATGCAAAATTTGGGCACTAATAGGTACGTATGATTGAATACTTAGTGTATTGTCAAAAGTTTGTTTAAATAAAGGTTTTAACTTGGTTAAGTTATCCAATTATGCTAACATTCGAGGACGAATGTTCCTAATGGGGAGGATGTAATACCCCACATTTTACATGTATTAATTCTATATAAATGAAACATAATATGATTTGGTCAAATTAGCGCCAATTCTTAAAAGCGCTTGAATCTCGTGTTAATGGGCAATATGTGCATCTAACACTTAAAAGAGTCGAGTGTATACATGTTTTGTATTAAATTGAGGAGATCACAGCGCTAAACAAAGTAAAAGAATTGAGGTGCTTGTATAACTTAATAATCTAGTAGGTGAGTCACCTACTTGCATAGCTTAAATTTGCTAGCTAAACAGAGACGAGGCCCGACGTAGAATTTATCCAAGTCCGATTATGAATAAATTCCGTGTTAAGGGTGTAACTTCTGCCCAAGTTTTAGCATCATAAATGGACTATATGTTCAGCCCAAGGAGGATATTAAAAAAGGCCCAAAGATATCACAATTTCTTTGATAAACTAGGCCCAAACTAATTAAGAAGAAAGCTGAAAAATGGGCAGTAAAAGGCCCATTCAGTTGGAGACCCATTTAGGCCCAAGTGTAAGGGATAACATGTTGCATAACAAGGGTATTAATAGGTGTCAATATCTGGTCAAAATTCAAGAGAAAGTTGGCCAAAAGAGTCTTTAAAAATAGATCAAAAGCAGCCCTCAACTCATTCCACTTAAACTAATACTTCAGCTTTCCTAAAGACTTTTGCCTTCTATATCTTTCACTTTACCAAGCTTCAAATACAATCCTCTAAGGCTCTTGAAGGGAAACCTGAATCTTGAAGGAAAAGGTAAGTAATTATAGTTGTATATTTAGTATTGTTTCTTCATGAAAAACAAGAAGTAGATGCTAGTATGTTGTGCTGGAAATTCTTGACAGCATGTGCCCTAAGTATTGTTGTGAATGTTTCTTGTTGTTCAAGAGGATTTTCTCTTAATTGGTTGGCTATATTATGAAGTAAGACTTATGTTTTAATAAGGTATAGTTTGTTAGTCTTATAATTGTTCTGCTACACTACTTTTTACAGTCCACAAAAGTGAGTCCTTATAGCATATTGCAATTGTGTTCTTCGTATGAACTTGTGGGTTGTTGGATGGAAGGCTATTGCCACACATCCTTCATGGCTGATTTGGTACTGTTATAAGACTATTTTAAGGCTATTTTTATGTATGGGTGTTTTGAGGACAATCTAGTTAAAGTTAAAATAGATTCAGGATTGTTGACATCGAAGTGTGGTGAAAGGATGTAACGTTATGCCGCTTATTTGTATATTGTGAAGAGTTGTTATGTGTTGTGCCTTGTGGGCTATTGTAATACTATTAAAGGTCTTAAATGAGATGTAGATGACACGTACATAAGTATGGTTGTTAGGAAATGTGATTATAAGTGAAAAGATTGAAGGAACGCCTTTGGGTCGGTAATTATAAGCTTGTTGTCTGGGTGATAGTTTTTATAATATTGGGCTGTCAAGAAGTTTTTCTTTGCTGCTAATACTAGTCTTATTGCCTAATATACTATAGATAAATATTTGAGGAAAAACACAGCCACTCCAAGGTAGTAATGAGGTCATTCAATGAGGTATGTAAGGCTACTTGATTTTGTATCGTTTGGCATGAAATATAGATTTCTCCTTGGTACATAAAGCTATTTACCAAACTCCGACACAACTAATAACCGTGTCTCCACCCTTTCATATGTTCATATGCTGCCATATATATTCACCTTCAAATATGCATATATACGTAAACACAAGGTTATATGGGTTCTTGTTGCTAAATAAAGTTCACGAGTTGTTTCATCCGTACGCATTTCATTATTTGTGTAATGTACTCATTTCATTGTCATATTGTCTTGTATGATAATTTACATGTCACATGTTATATCTACAATCCTATAGCTCCAATATTATGACCACCAAAAGTATATTCTCAAAGATAATTGAAAGATAAAGTGTATTGTTTATTGATGGGTGGTAGCCCGAGGGGTGGAAGCATCACCTAGCCAGGGACGATCCTATCACGGGTGGTAGCTCGAGGGGTCAAGGAAGAACCTAGCCAGGTACGATCCCGATATAATCTTACCACTGATCAGTTGGTCAATTGTATTACGGTTGTGCACAGATTGTATAGTAAAGGTAAAGTAATATAAAGAACATAAAGTACATGATTCCATAGTATAACCAAAGGTGGTTTCTTATCCTGCACCAGTACATAGTTCCATTTGAGCTATTACTTCATATAGAATATTTCCTGCCTTATATATTTAGTACATTATCTTGTACTGACGTCCCTTATGAGGGACCTGCATTTCATGCTGCAGGACAGGTACTAGTAGATCTCCCCAGTAGAGTACAGGACATCCAACTGTTATTACCAAGCTCCAGGTTGCTTCGAAGCTTTGTATATGTCTAGAGCTTATATGTTTGTATTGTACAATAGTCGAGGCAGGGCCTGTCCCGACCCTTATCAGACACTTTCTCTTATCTAGAGGCTTTGTAGACTATTTGAATTAAAGTGTAATCATGTCTCGCACCTTAGACACTGTGGCCTTAATGGCATAGTCATATGTATTTCCTTTCGGTTTGTTATTACTGTTTTCTGGCATAAAGGCATGTCAATTGTAGATATCCCTTATAATATATCTAAAAAGCATATAGATATAGTTTGGTTCTACCGAGCCTTATCGGCAATGAGTGCTGGTCCGCCTTAAGGGGACTTTGGGGCGTGACAATTAGAGGACCCTTAGGTTTGGAATTTGTGACCTTGTTGAAAATGGCCACCCTTAGCACCTTAGAAACCACCATCAAACCGAGCTCTCTTGGACTCTCCACTCCTCCTCTTTCTAAGATTCTCCCGCTCAAGTTGTTCGGCATATTTCATGAGCCTAGACAAGTCCATATCACCCATAAGATATAGTGGTCCGGAATTCTTCATTTACCAAATAGGACACCCCCGACACAAACTTTTTCATTCTTTACCAGTGATTGGCAACCAAGTGAGGAGCATACTTTCAGAGCTTGTTGAATTTAAGGGAATATTACCTCAAACTCATGGAACCTTGCTTGAGATTTATGAACTCCATTAGCAAAATGGTCATATCCCTTGACTCCAAAATCCAAATGAGTTGAAATCAGTTACGTTGGAAAGCTAATCCAAAGAGCTTTCACATGGAAGGTCAGAGCCACTGCATACTTTGTGTGCTAAAAGTTATGATCATTTAAATATGACCCTTGCATAATCAAATAGTAGAAACCAATTATGATGGTTTTGAACTCAACTAAGTACTAGAGGTCTTTTATGATCTTAATACACTTTCCACATATAAGAATAAGGCTTGAAACATAGGTACATGTAAGAATAGTGTTATGAGGTGTCACAATAACTTTAACATCCTCTACATATAGGAGTAGCTCATCTTAACTTCATATCCACATGTAGGGTTGTCCCCCTTTTCAGAAGGATCTATCTTTAACATAACTTTGAGAGATTCACAATATCATAACTTTCACTTTCATAACTTATAATTGAACTCTCATTTTTTGATATCATGTCTTCCTTTCATAGTTTTGATATAATTATTGGGTTCATTTCATTCATATGTACTTTAAACCATGCAACTCAAGAGGATAATGCATCAATGTATTGAAAATCATCAATTTACACCATTCTTATACAACCCACCTGTCACGACCCAAGGCTAGAGCCTAGACATGACATGGCAAATGGGAACTCAAACAAGCCTCTTAGCTTATCAACCACACATCCTTGGTCGTTGAAGCAAAGTAAACAACCACAAGAGATAATATATTAAGGGAAATTGGGACAAAGGGAAGTCTTTGAAGCATAAAACATAAAAAGTCAAGTTTATAGCATAATTACATCATAATGCTACAACAACACCTTTGAACATAGAATGGAGCAGAGGACAAAACACTTTCTGGTCTCACCCTCATAATGTCAAATGTTCAACATAAAGAAGTCTTAGGAATAGCAAGAGAACATAGATATTATCGCCGTACTTGAGGACTCGCCAAAACTTATCTTCATAGAATCTCACTAGCCACATGGAGGGTAATAAAGAGGAGCTTTGGTCCCAACATGGTGATATCATGTAGGCATAAAATATGCGTTAGTACATTTGGATGTACTAAGTATGTAGGATGCAATGCAACAAGACACAAAAAATATAGTCAAAATACATAGTAATAGGCATAGGTAGCGTAATTTGAATATGACATACATGATCAATGCTTTAGGTAAAACATGCTTATAAATCATTCAACTTGCATAAAATGTAATACATATATGGGAAAAGACCTCAACCGATAAAGAATAAGACCAAGCGAGATATAACTTGGAATCCCGATCATTACCTCTCATCGGTAAAGAGGTGGTCTACTGCTAAGGTAAACCATACTTCGCCTTATGGGAGCATGACCCATTTCATATGAAGCAACTCATTTCTTGAAGATGACACATTTCGAAAAGGATTTCATAAGAAACTTTTTCTTGCGGGAACATGATCCATTTTGGGAAGAATCTCAAGAGAGAGTGTACTAAATGGATCCACTAGTAAAGCAAGGATAAAGTATACTCCTATGTTGGCATAACTTGAGGAAAGAGAGCATCCCCTTAATCTATTTGTGCTAAGACTAATCCCACGGAAGAATTGAAATAACCATATCGTTCGTAACTTATAATGAACACAAAATCATAACACAAGTAGCTCTAAGACGTCTTTGATCTCTAATGGTGAGTCTAACTTTAAAACATAAGAATAGATAATCATTAAACATTGCCCTTGCATTAACATCAAAGGATGACAAGAGGTAAAATCTTTGAAAAGGGATTAATCTGAAATTATAAGATCAAAGACATTTTCATGAATTCAATACATCTTTTGAAGCCCAAAATCATCATAAAGTCACTTGACTCATAAATCATACAATCGATCATCAATAACTTTAAGAATCCTTGAAAAAGCATTTTGTCAAACACTTGGTGGGTGTGCAATGCTATTTAAAAATCATGCGATTCAAGAGTAAAATAATATGAGAAAACTCAAAGTAAATCAACCCACAAACATATTGTAAAACTCACATGTAAGTTACCTTGAAATCCATCCCCAAATCTTATAATAGATCATAGTTTCATAACTCAAAATATACAATAGAAAAAACCAACTCATAATATAAGACTAAGATAGATAGACATGCATATTTAATCAACATTTCAGAAAACCCAACATATGGCATGCTTATAATCCTTAATAGAAGATACCTATAGTTAATACAATTTGAAAACATGCAATTTTCATAATATAGGAAGATTGGGATCCATAGGTCAAAGGACCCAATGAATGAAAGCCGCATACCTCAAACTTGGGTTTTTTCGATGTAGTCCTGAAGGAGGCTTAAAGCTTAAAGAGAGTTTTTGAGATCCAGAATTGAGCTTGGGAAACTTGAATTTTTGATGAATGTTTGGTTAAGTATTGACAGCGTTTTGCGTGGGCCTAGTGTGATATTGAGTTGAAAAATGGCTAAGTATAGATATTTTTACGCATAGGAGGCATAGGGATATGACTCCTAGGCCCTTAGGCCAAAACACAAAATTAAGAAATTCACTACACTGCTCCGCGACAGGTCCATGTCGCCAAGCCATCATTGACAGTCACTGGAAATTGAAAAGTTGGCCAAAATGAAATCTTGCTGTGGAGCCTCTAAAATAGGGGTTATACCCATTTCCCACTCAATTTTACCACTTGATCAATAATATGAAGTTGAATTTTTGATATTGCGCACAGACTTTGAGATATATATATGGAATTTACAAATATGGGCATTTTCGAGGCACATTTTTAGGGCGTTTCATGATCTCCCCCTTGGGAACATTCATCCCTGAATATTGAAGAAACGTACATAAGAGAAGTAATCATGAAGATTTCATCCCTACATGAATGCAACAAATACATTTAAACATTATTTTCAAAAAAATCTCAATATGAATGTCAAAATCACTATAAACTTTTCAACATAAAGTTGAATGCATGCAAATGACAGGGTTATAACTTAAGACTTGAAATCATAGAATGGGCTTAGTTTTGCCATCTTAAACTTGAAAAGAATGAAAGAGGTACAAATATCAACCTTTCCAAGTATCCATTCAATATCTCCACTGGAACCTTCTCTTAAGTCAACTCATCCTCCACAAAACCCACAACCTCAATAAGTCTTGTAGCACGTAGGCCACCAACACATCTCCTCAACATAGATACATGAAAGGCCAAATGAACCATATCCATTTCTATAGGCATTTCCAATTCATAAGCAACTTTACCAACTCTCCTCAACACTCTATAAGGACCCACAAACCTTAGGCTCAATTTCCCTTCCTTGCCAAACTGGGTCACACCCTTCATGGGTGGCACTTTCAAGTGAACCCAATCAACAACACAAGCACACCTAACCTACCTTAGTACCTAAGAACACCATCTCTCCTTTGGGATAAAAACTCCACTTCACCATCTTCAGCTAAAACATTCCACTCTAGTAAGGCGGGATCAAGGTCTTGCTTTAACATGACCTTTTCAATCAAAGAAGATTCGGAACCATCAAAATCGCTACATTACCGTTCTCAATATCACGACCCAATCCTAGGACCTAGACATGACACAATGAATAGGACACCCAAATGGACCCCAAACATGCCTCTTAGAATATCATTTATACATCATTGGTCACGGAAGCAATTAAACAACAACAAGAGAGTAGAAATATGGATAAAAGGACTAAGGGAAGGCTTTAATAGCATAAATCATCAAAATAGTCAAAGCTCAAAGAATAGTTTCATAACTTGTCCAAAAACACCTTTAAACATGGAATTGAGCAGGAGCCACGACACTTTCTAGGCTCACCCACTTAGTGAAAAGCTTCTAGAAAAAGAAAAGAGTCTTTACATAACATAGGATCAATAGTTATTGTCGTCGGAGTTGAGGACTCACCAAACTTGCTTCAAGAGATAGTACTAGCCACATAGAGGAGGAGGATGATCAAGTGGAGCTCAGGTTTTTACATGGTAACATCATGTAGTCATAGAGTATACATTCGTATATTTGAATGTACTAAGTATGTAGGATGCAATGAAACAACAAATAGACAACATAGTCAAAATGCATAATCATAAGCAAGAAATGGTATATTAACAACATGGCATGCATGATCAATGCTCAAAGTAAAACATGCTTGGATAGAGTATAATACATGTGTAGGAGCATACCATCATTATAGACCAAATCTAATTCTTGGAATCCAAGCCCAAGTACCCCCTTGAAAGGTAATTCAGGTATCTACCCCTCAATTGGTAGTACGGGCCTAGCACCCCCCGACAAGGTGGTCAAGGTATATACCCCTCAACAGTATAGTACGAGCCTAGCACCTCCCAACAAGGTGGACAAGGTATATACTCCTCAACATGGTAGTATGGGCCTAGCACCCCCGACAAGGTAATTGAAGTATATACCCCTCAATTGGTAGTACGGGCCTAGCACCCCCCGACAAGGTGGTTGAGGCATAGCACCCCCTCAACAAGGTGTGGTCAACTTGCAACACTATAGATACTTTTCATGAAATCAACATATACATGCATTCCTTTCATCATCATAAAGTCACTTAACTCATAAGTCATGCAATAGACCTTTAATAACTCAAAAATCTTTAACCTGACATTTATCAAACAATTGACAAGTGGGTAATGCTAGTTCAAAATCATGCAATTCAAGAGTGAAATCATGTAAAAAAAAACTTAACATAAATCAACCCACCAATACTTGGTAACACCCTCATGCAATATACATTGAAACCCTTCATCAAATCTCATCATAGATCATAGATTCTTAGCTCAAAACATACTTAAAAATTTTGCATTTTATAAAAGCCCAACATAATTCATAATCAATTCATAATGAGAAGTACCCAGATAAATAAACTTGGAAACACACAATTTACTTAAAAAGGAAGGTTAGACACCATGGGTGAAAAGCTCCAATGGTTGAAACCCACATACCACAACTTTGGAGATTCCCTTGATGAAGATTTGGATGAGAACTTGAAACTTGAATGAATTCCTTAAGATCCAAAAGTGAGTTTGGGACACTTGAATTTGGTGAAATATTTGGCTAAGTATTTGAGAGGGTTTTGGGGAATGTCTTGAATGATATGGGGTTGAAAAATGACTAAGTATAGGTGTTCTTACATATGAAGGCTTAGGCCCATGTATTCAAAGCCATGGACCGAAGTAAGAAAAATTGGCAAAAAAATATACTGGTACGTACCCTGGATACGTCGCACCAGGGGTGTGAATTGATTTTGTTTTGTGAATTTTTAGAAAACAAAATTTTGATACGATTGCCCTAAAATCGGAGTTAGACCCATTTTTCTCTCAATTTTGCCTCCTGATCATGAATATGACATCAGATTTTTGATATCACGCACGAATTTTGATATATATGAAAATCACGATTATGGGCATTTCCGAGGCACATTTTTGGGCACTTTTTGAGGCGTTTCACTCAACTTTGTTCAACCTCATATATTCCCAATCTATCCAACCATTGTACTCCACTAATCACCCCTTGTTACCCCACAACCTCATTTTTCATATTTAGCAATCAACCTCTCATCCCTCGAGAGTTGTAACACCACGCTCAAGTAATTCATATGCTCCTCCTCACTATGGGAAAAGATCAATATAATATCAGTAAAAACCACCACAAACAAATCAAGGTAGGTTTTAAAGACCCTATTCATAAGATCCGTAAACATAGTCGGTGCATTAGCGAAGCCAAAAGACATTACTCCAAATACAAAATATTAAAAAGGACCTCAGGATCTCATTGACTACCAGATTCGATTCGATAGGAAGGAACTTTGGAATCAACATCCCTAACCCTCACAATATGATAGAGACACCCCTTAGAAATCAACTTTTGGACCTGAAGACAAGAAATGAATCTACCCTTGACCACCATAACTTGACTTACACACTCAAGGACGGGTTCACTAGTGAATTGGAATTCAACCAATGGATTCTACAATCAATAGAAGCATAATATACATGCAACCAATCCATCCCAAGAATGACAACAAAATCCACTATATCTAACTTACTAAATGCAAGGCAAAATTATATGCAAAATGAACATGGGACAATTTATATAGACTCTTTTAGCAATAAAAGACTCACCAATGGGGTTTGACACCTTATAAGGTTCGCATAATAATTCGGGACTAACATGAATCTTTTGGCAACAAAAGGAGTTATAAAAGAAAGAGTGGCACCCAGGTCTATCAGTTCATACACATTAAAATCAAAAACCTTTAACATACCTGTGAAGCATTACTCCCAGTTTAGTGACCTATAAAGGGGTACAGTTGTGCATGATGTACCCCTCATAGTCCTTATTAACCCATGGACAATGTCCAGACTCATGATCTTTTGTACCATACTCAAAACATGCACTCGAATCGGCCAAACAATCTCCAGAATAGTGCTTCCCATACTTATGGCACGGAGAGGAAGCTTGAACACCAACACCCTTACCCTTCTTTGAATATATGGACAGTCACTGATTTTGTGGCCAATATTGCCAGAGTGAAATCATCAAAGTTAGAAGGCGACCCCAAGCATGCACCCGTGTTCCTCAGACATGTGCCATAGTGATTTCTCCCACATTTTGGGCACCTAGGATGAGTCATCCCACCTTTGCCATTGGGCTTAGCATATGGAAGCCTCCGTTCAACTTGTACCCTTCCTCTCCCCCTTCATTTGAGGCCACCGGGAAACCCCTCATTTTATGCCAAACACTGCCATACTTGAAGCAATCCGCAATACCCGCCAAACACTTTTTTTGATGTTTCTTACACACACGGTTGACAAGTGGCAAAAAGGGTCCTTTTCTTTGAGAACTTGACCACTGGTAGTCTACCAAAAGATGAAGCACCCTTAACTTGGGATCTCTTGGCCTTTTTCTCCCCCCTCTTATAATTTGGGCTCTTCGGGGTGCCCACTGATTGGTTGCATTGGGAAGTCATAGATTTGGCCAATATCCATAGAGCATTGTGAACCTCCATATTGGAAATGTCATCGTCCTGAATAGCTTGAGACATGTTCTGGAATATAATAGTTATGGATCAGTAATAAGCCTTAGGGAACTTAGCTCTACCGCACGACTTAGATCATAAAGCAGTAAAACATTTCCTAAAACACCTTATACCCTCTTACTCATAGTTGTGGTGGACTTCATCACCATGAATAAGACTCTAATCGATGTGGTGCATTGGATTCCGAGGACAATTAACAATCTAGTTCTCTGATACCAAGTTTGTGATGTTTCAAGCCCAGGGCCTAGACGTGACATGATGAGTGGGAACCCGAAGGAATCCCAAACAAGTGTTTTAGCTTATTAATCACATATCCTTGGGCGTGAAGAAAGGTAAAAAACTAGAAGAGATAATATAATAAGGGAAAGCGGGACTAAGGGAAGTCTTTGATAGCACAAAAAACATAAAGAGTCAAGCTTATAGCATAATTACATCATAATATTTAACAACACATCTAAACATAGAATGGAGCGGGGGCCAAGAAAGTTTCTAGGCTCACTCTTATATTGTCAAATGTTCAACATAAAGAAGTCTGAAGAATAGCAAGACAAAGTAGATAGTGTCCTCAAACTTGAGGACTCAAACGAAGCTTATCTTTGTAGAATCTTACTAGCCACATGGAGGATGATCAAGAGGAATTCTGATCCCTTTATCGTGATATCATCTAGGCACAAAGTATGTGTTAGTACGTTTTGAATGTACTAAGTATATAGGATGCAATGCAACAAGACATAAATCAATATAGTCAAAATACATAGTAATAGGCAATAGATAGCATAATTTCAATATGACACGCATGATCAATGCCTGAAGTAAAACATACTTATAAATAATTTAACTTGCATAGAACGTAATACATATGTGGTAAAAGACCTCAACTGGTAAAGAATAAAACCAAGCGAACTATAACTTGGAATCTCGATGATTACCCCTTATCGATAAAGAGGTGGTCTAACCTTATGGGAACATGGACTATTTTATATGAAGTAACTCTCCTTATGGGAACATGACCCATTACGGAAAAGATTTCATAAGAAACTTCGCTTTACGAGAACACGACCCATTTCAGGAAGAATCTCAAGAGAGAGTGCACTAAATGGATCCACTAGTAAATCAAGGGTAAAGTATACTCCTATGTTGGCACATAGTTTAAGGAATAAGAGCATCCCCTCAATCCATCGGTGCTAAGCCTAATCCCATGGAATAATTTAAAAAATCATATCGTTAGTAACTCGTAATGAACATAGAATCATAACACGAGTAGCTCTAAAACATCTTTGACCTCTGTTGGTGAACCTAACTTTAAAACGTAAGTATAGAACATCATCAAATATTATCCTTGCATTAACATCAAAGGCTTACAAGAGGTAAATTTTTTCGAGAAGGGCTTAATCCGGTAGTACAACATCATAGACATTTTCATAAATTAATAAATCTTTTGAAAACCCAAAATCATTAAAAATTCACTTGACTAATAAACCATACAATAGATCATCAATAACTTTAAGAATCCTTGAAAAGACATTTTAACAAACACTTGGTGGGTGTGCAATGCTAGTTAAATATCATGCAATTCATGAGTGAAACAATAAGAGAAAACTCAATGTAAATCAACCCACCAACATATTGTAAAACCCTCGTGTAAGATGCCTTGAAATCCGTAACTAAATCTCATAATAAATCATAGTTTCATAACTCAAAACATACTAGTCTCAATAGACAAAATCAACTCATTGTATAAGCTTTAGATAGATAGACATGCATATTTAACCAAGATTTCATAAAACCCCCAACATACTTCATGCTTATAGTCCATAATAGAAGATATCCATTGTTAATACAACTTGAATACGTGCAATTTTCATATAATAGGAAGATTGGGCTCCATTAGTAAAAGGACCAACCCACATACCGCAAACTTGGGCTTTCTTGATGTAATCTTGAAAGGGGCTTGAAGCTTGAAGAGAGTTCTTGAGATCTGAAATTGAGCTTGAGACACTTGAATTTTGGGTGAAATGTTTGGTTAAGTGTTAGAGAGGGTTTTGTGAGGGCCTTGAATGATATAGAGTTGTAAAATGATCAAGTATATGTGCTTTATGGATAGGAGGGCATGGGGCTATAACCCCAAGGCCCTTAGGACAAAACACAAAATTAAGGAAGTCACAACACTGCTCTGCGACAGGTCCGCATCGTGTAGCCATCGTGGACAGTCACTGGAAATTGAAAAGTTGGCGAAAATAAAATTTCACTACAGGTCCTCTAAAATAGGGGTTATACTCATTCACCGCTCAATTTTTTCCATTGATCAAGAATATGAAGTCGAAGTTTTGATTTCATGCATAGATTTTAAGATATATGGAATTTACATGGGCATTTTTCAAGGTACATTTTCAAGCTCTTTTTGGGGTGTTTCACTACCACAATTATACATATCATATTTATTAATGAAGATAGCATTATGAAATTCACCTCATCAAATCATCAATTAAATCAGAATCGCAATAACATAACTTTCACAACTTGATAAATATAAGATAGTTTCATAATTGAAAAACCTTTAACATGAAAACATTTATATTCTTAGATATCATAGAATGAGACTTCCATTCTTCCATCAAACATTCTTTCACATAGATTAGGTCCAAAACATAGGTGTTCATGCTCATAGACTTGAAATCATGAAATCATGCATAAATAGGATAGAATATGATCATTTAAAACTATTCAAGTCAACCCAACATGATCCTTGTAAAACCCTAACTACGAAAAACATATTTCAACTTAATATTCATCATATTCCATAACATGATATTAATATGCTTCATATAACTAACAATGCATCATAATCTGAGTAGATTCAAAAAATACATAAACCTTGGGCCAAAGTAAAATAAAGAAACTTTAACTTTGTAGAAGAAAAGACTCCACAAACCAAACCTACATACGTTAGCCGAAGATCTATGGTAGAAATCACAAATGTCGAAGAAGAAATCTCAAAACCCTAGATTTGCCTTCAATGGAGGACCTTTGGAGACACGAGAGAATTTAGGACTTGGGTTTGAAGGGAATGATTTAGGAATAGGGATGAAGGGGATGGTTTAAAACTGATATTAGGCATGTAAGAGGCCAAAACAATGTAACATTGGGTTTAGAATGAGAGGAAATCTTGAAAACCACCTTTTTAAAACTAGCCAGATAAAACCACAAAGGCTCGAATAAGGGCTATAGATTAATATATGACCGGTTCTTTGAGGTCTCATAGACCTTGGCCTCTTATTTCTACTTTCTAACTTTCAGTCTACGGACACCTTCTACGGTCCGTAACTAAGTCAATGACCTATCCTACATACTGCAAACCAAGATCCAAAAAATATCCTAATAGGCTCCAAAAACCATGAATCATTCTACACTTAGTAACACATTCCATAAGCCATAAAGCCCTTCATAGTTCCATTCTACACTTAAGAAAATTTCAATTTCTAGACCCTATCTACGATCTACTATTACGACCTACAAGACACTGCATGACCAGTAAACTCTTCTCGTACTTCACTCCTAGACTTTAAACTTTCCCAATAAGCACCTACTCTTACTCTAGGAGATCTTTATATGGTCCATGAATCAAACAATGACTCGTACTAAGGTTTTGTGGTTCACATCCAGTGCTAAATTTCCAGCTTTTTCCTTGTTTCAACTTTACACTTTTGGGGCGATATAATATTCCTCCTTGGGAATATTCATCCTCGAATGTTAATCAAGCTAGCATGATAAGAGGGAAATGAACGTATAACAATCCATTACAAATGAAACACGCGTGCCAAACATCATTTTCATGCAAAGTTTTAAATCAATAACATCAACATTATCTTAAGTGCACCCATCAGATATTTTCATGATTGCACATAAGATTCTAATGAAAAACCAACTTCATGAATATGCATGTACTACGATCAACAAGTCATGGGTAACGTAAATAATGCATGAGGAGGAATATGAAAACTACCATATTGCCAAAACCTTAACGCAAGTACTTGCACCAAAACATCAACTATAGCATTATAACCATTAAACCATCTAGCATCAATCATCACCATAGTGAAATTTGACATTCACCTTCAAAAGAGGACTGGAAAAACCTAAATTATCGACCTGCATGAAATGTCCTAATTGAGAGTGTGTTATCCGGTAGATTAAGTTTGTGAATCATGGGGAACATAATTACCCAAGTTGCTCTCCAATTTGATTGTCTCTCTATTTTATTAGTTTAGTTTAATTTTTCACAAATCATTGCAAACACCCCCTCCTTTTATAGAATCAAGTAGTTGATGTTTGAATTGACTATAGATGAACTAAGTTGCAAAAGTATTGTATTCCCTGTTGGATTCGACCCAAACCTTTGTTTGATTTTTTACTTCGAAAATCGCTTTGACCTTGAAATAGAGGTGTATCTTGAGCGTTCATCAAGAAAAATGATGTCGTAGTTGGGGAATACGATGATACTTTGGTTTGGTTTCACTAGTAGTATAATTCAAGTGCTAATTTCTTAGTTCTCTTGTATTTCACTTTTGTTTTGTTTTTGTTGGTTTAGTCTCTTTGCAGTATATACTAGGTGTGTATGCCTAATACAAGGATTCAAGGCATTCTCTTAGCTCCAATTGATTTAATGTTGCAAGGAGAATGGCTCGAGCGAATGCTAACGTCGCAGTGAATGAAGCCATAAATCAGGATGATGTTGAGGATAGGGGTGAAAATCCACCACCATTGGAGAATAGGCCACAACCTAGGGATTTCACTGAGAATCCTATGTATAGAATCAACACAAATTGAATTCCATTGCCATGGACGTTACTGGAGTTATAGTGTTGCCACCATTATCGGCCGACAATAAGTTTACGATGTCAAGTGGATTGCTCCAAATGCTTCAAAATCGGAGTTTGTTCGCAATCTTCCTAGGACCCTCATAGCCATTTGCATAATGTTGCTTTTGTATGCAAGAGTGTGATGGATTTTTGACACCCAATTTTTACCCTCCATAATATATATTAATCATCGAGCTTTTAATTTTGACAATTTGAAATAATTATCTTTTAAAAAATGCAAAAAGTAATTTTCTCAAATAAGTTTTATCTTATTTTATTGTTATATTATTTTGTTTTTATTATTTTAGGAGTTATTATTTTGTAATATAATTATTTCAGGTCGTTAATTCTTGAAGACTCTTCAATTAATTTGCATTAATTCATCTTGTAGTAAAATTATTCAACCGAAGTCGATTTGGTAACGTTTAATTACTCATAATTGCATTTGAAGTTGCTAATTTCTTAGTTTTTATTGCTCCACTTTGAACCTAATTTGGACCAATTTCTTGCCTCAAAGATCTCAAAACCCGGCCAAATTCTATGTCTTCAGCAACATTTGCACAATTACATAATATACACACATTCATATACATCAACCACACCTCACACGCCTCAACTCTCTTTCTTTTTCTCTTCCTCACGCTCCCGTTTCTCCCCAGTGTTCAACCCAACGACCCCAATATCCTTCCATTGTCCCATCTACAACCATTTAGGATCTTTATTCCGCAACTAATGGATAAAGGGTTGAGACATAATGATTTTCAAGATTAAGAATTCAAATTTTGAATCGAAAGAGCCCTAAATCCGACCCCAAATTCCCGAAATTGACCATCATTTCTACCCAATTTTCATCCCTATAAAACTTGTGGTTCATCACCATTTGAGGGGCAGTTCCTTAGCTGTTAAAGACACGCACAAAAATTCCATTTGGGAAGCAACTCCCCAGAATCGATTCAACTTCGAAGGAGTTCTTGAAGCCGGAAACTTCAAAGCTTTAAAATTAGGATCACATTTTTGGGTGGTTGAATTTTTCTTCTAAGCTCATCGCCGTCCCAGTTCCTTCCCTCCGCATGGTAATAATCTTGATCTCTTTTTTTCATTTTATTCTACTTGGATACGATTATATAACCATGGACAGAATTAACATGCTGTATCGACGTCTAGTTGTGTTTATTCTATCTTGAGATTGTCATACTAGTGCTTGAGCTGATTTCAAAATTTCCCATTCGAAGATATTTTTAATGTTTCATCGGTATTTTTTATTTTAAGTTTTTGTCTTTGGTATATACTGAAGTGTTTCTTGTTCAGCTGGTTTTAAATTTATGAAAGTGTGTTGAAAGTTTTGTCTCCATCTCAGTTCTCTCTCAGATGTTGGTCCCACCTGTATTAAGTGGTTAAGTTTCATTTAGATGAGTGCAACGTGTGACTTCCTTAGTTCACTTTTAGGTTCAATTCGTGTTTAAAATCTCGGAATACCTTTACTTTTTTTATTGATTAAGTACAGCTCTTTGCCCACAGAACTCATGACCATTCAATACGGTGTTAGTCTGTTAGCTATGTTAGGCATGATGACTGAGGGATATGTCAGATGAGAGCTTGTTGAATGGCTTGAGTGCCTTTCTCTTGGACTTCTTCTTTCCTATTTTCAATTTTGAAGTATGGTTGTTGCCTGATCTCTAGATACCATGACGTCTCTATTAGCTTATAGTCGCTTTTCCTGGTGCTGATACATTTTTCATATTTCCTAGAACGCAAGAAGAGACTTAGCTTAAGATCGTCACATGTTTTTCTCTTCTCCATCCTTTTGTGCCTCTGTTTGAAACTGGTTTAGTGGAGTTTGGGCCATGATTTTGAGTCGTTAATGACCTTGATTTGCTGTTCCTTTGAGGTTCTCACTAATTCTTTTAGGTTCTGCTTAATATCCTCTTGAGTGTGAATCTGTTTCATCAAGTCGAAGTCTCAAATGCTTTTACTTGCTTGCTCTCGTATCATATTAGCATGGATTCCTCTCGACTGCATATGTTATGCTTGGAGCTGTTTGTTACAATGATATATGTCAAGTTAAGCTCAGGTTTATGAACTCTTCATCATCATATTTTATCTTAAAAGGGGTGAGTCGTCAGTCCACTATAATGTATAAAGTTTTTGCTTAAGTCTTAAAAAAAGCAGAACATGTTGTGGTTTCGTTAAGCTCTCTCTCAGTTTGCTATAGTCATTCATTTATTCTATAATTCATTTTTATTATGACTCTTACGCATTTGATAGTTAAGCATTATTTAGTTTGTATATTTTTGCACTGTCATATTTTTAACCACAAAATAACATCATTTTGCCTACTGTGTCACGTGTGGCTTCAGTTCAAGTTTTCTTCATTCATAATTGTACACTAATTTTAAACTCAAGCAGGATTGATTACTGTTTATCAAGATTTTCGCTTTATTCTGTCTCCATGTGGCAAGAACAACATGTTTACATATGATAATTTTGTTAACTCATCTGGAAGCACACCATCTTATCCTTTTCTTATTACCTATTGGTATCACCATAAAATTGAGGTTAGAGTTAGGCTATAACAGTAGCTTGAGCTAGAATGTTTGTTGCTTTCACTTGACTTTGATAACTTTTGCACTTATGAATTTTTGCCTTTTTCGTGGATTTTCACTAATGAGTTCGATTAACTTGATTTGCCATATGTTAACTTAGGAACTAATTTAGTGAATTGTTTGTTGCCTTCTCACTTATGGGTGCTAATTATTACTTTTATGTTTGTATCATGTGAACTCAATGGAGTCCAATCGATTCCAACATTTTCCTCATTAGCATTTTTAGGGGTCGCGGAGGTCCAAGGCTCCTTCTCCTCGAGTCAGCCTCATTTCACGTGAAAACAAAGCAATCTACAGGGCTTTGGAGCTAAAATACAGGTCATGGGAGCTGAGGAATAGTATATATATACTAACATACACTTAGTATACAACCCTATATACATAAAACAAGAGATATGGGCTAAAGGCCCAATGTGATGGCAACTGTTGCAATCTGGGTCTGCTAGGCCCAATGAAATCAAATTTATTTTTACTTATTTGGTTATTGTATTTATTTGCTCTTGTTTGACTCTAAGACTAACGTTTTTATCTAATTAATTCCCCAACACGTCAAAATCATTTGTGTTATTTTTGATCATTTTAAATTGATTTTTATTTGAAAAAAAAATGTTTTTCCTATGTTTTTTTTTATGTTTTAAGTACTATGGATTTTATTTGTTTCAATAAGATAAAATGCGGCTTATTTTGTTTAATTAATTAAAGTTCGGTTAAGTTTTAAATTACCTGAAAATCTTTCAAATATGCTTTAAGCTTTTTTTCCTTTTAATTCTTTTAAACTGATTTTGCAGAGTTAGTCAAAATTTTCTATTGTCAGATAACCGCATATTAGCGGTCATTTCAAGTGAAAATTTCCTTGAAATGAAAATGTGAACGCGAACCTTTTCTTTAAATTTTTAAAAGATTTTTTTCTGTTTAAGTCTATTGAAAATATATGAAGGGTTTTCTTGATTCTTTCTAAAAATAAAGTGGCGACTCTATTTTAATTTCGAGAATTTGATTTACTTAAAACAGTTAAGTAATAAATCGAGTTTTCGAAACCCAAGTCATTTTTTCCACATAACAGAAATGGTGACTCCGCTGAGGATCTTAATTTGGTTGTAACCATTAGATTAGGTTGTTTGACTAATTATTCGGGTTTATAATATTCAGTAATTCTAATTTAATTATTTGCTTTATCTTTTTAATTCAAATATAAACTGTCATTCTACAAACTTCCTCCAATTCTGGAAACTTGACACTATCACACATACACATGAGGTGTGTTTTGCACACTCGCAAACTTCTTTCAAAAATCTAAAATTTAGGAGAGTTGGCATATATGCAGAGTGTCTGGATCTTTTTCCATATGGCCGTGTAGCCTCCTCACTCGAGTTGTGCGCTTGGGAACCTATCGTAAGCCAAATCTTAGAAAACATAGAATAGAACTATACCACCCTATTGATTTAGGACATGCATGCATATACCTTAGGTGGGTTGATGTTCGGCATCAACTCTATATTTAGGAAATCCGTCCATAGGTTGAGGGGTTTCACGACCCAACGACCAATAAAGCATGTTCTGTGCAACGTGATCATGGTAGATGGATCCAAGTCTGATTTTGACATTATGAGTTTGGAGATTGTTTTTATTTTATTTTATTTTACTTTGTATTGTAGGATGGATCCCGTTCCGTCAATTCCCCACATTAGGATGATGGAAGGTATCCCATAAAAATTGAAAGCATGGTGGAGAGGTTTCAGCCTTGGTGAAAAACTAACTATTACAAGAGGGTGGGGTTCATCGCTAAGTTATTTAGTATCTCTCTTAACAAGCACATAATTAGAGCATTAGTGTCATTTTGGGATCCCTGCCATATCGTATTTATGTTTAGCAACTTTGAGTTAACACCACATTGGAGGAAATAAATTATTTCACTGATTTGAAGTATCAAAAGAGAGGTCAACTTGTTCCACATAGTCAATCCGGAAGAAAATTTCTTTGTTACTTAGGATTGAAGAATACCAAAAAAATTGGGGTGCTTTGGACACAATTGGGTTTCCTTAGATTATTTATATGAGATATATGGGCGCCCAGATAGCTACAAATTGTTCAAAAAGGAATTCTCTTGCACTTCTGGCCATTGGCAAGCTACGTGACAAATCGTATTTGTTATGGCTTTACTTGGGACTTTGGCGTTTCCAAGAGAACATGGAAAGATTAGTACTTGAATATGTTCTGTGGCTAAATCACTTTTTGAGGGAGTCGATGGCAAAGAACTTACCTTAGTCCCTATGATTTTAGCAGAAATACTTCGAGCTCCTGGGAAGTGTAAAAGGGGGGAAACAAACTTCTTTGAAGGTTTTAATCTTCTTTTGCAAATGTGGGTGATGGAGCATTTCTACCAATGCCAAAACATGGTGGACATATTTATAGTGATACCAACCGCATTAACAGTTTTTATGATAGGATAAAACAATTTGTGGCTCCAGTTGGTACTAGTGATTGGCATGAATTCTTGGTTTCTCGTACTAGTGATCAAATTCAATGGAAGTATCCATCACTCTAACGTTCCATTATTGTATATATCAGATGCAGAAGGTCATACTATATCAAGCTTATTAGGTTGAAAGGACTTCAGCCTTATTCTCTGGTATGAGTGCTCCAATAGTTCGGTCAAATGCAAGTAATTCCTCTTCAGGCGGATATGCAGTTTTTGAAATTTTCTTGGGATCGGACTTTGAAGTCCATAGAGTTGGAGAAATTCTTCATGAGTGGGACAATGTTATCACTACAGAACTAGAAAATGGACCAACAAGAACTACTCCAGAATATCAAGTGTGGCTTCGAGAGGCTGGCTATAGCATAAGCTCGAAACGTAAGCAAGGTTTTGAAGATCTCAGAATGAAGATTTGGATACAACAAACTCGTCTTGGAACTAACACAATCATTCCAGAGATGTGGGTTCAAATGGCGAATATAATGCAGTATTTGAAGAATGTGGAAGTAGGATCGAACAATATTGAAGCGTCATCCTCATCTACTCTACTATCTTGATCAGAAGCAAATATAGGCCAAGTCATAGTGTTTTCCTTATGCTATGTTATTGTAATCTTAATATTGACCTTTTAATCCTATCCATGTACTATTTTATTACTGTTTAATCTTTTATCTGTCAAACTCAATTTGCCTCAATGACTTGGATCGATCTATCATAATCTCATATATTTGGCGGATAGGCCTACCCCGGGCATAAAAGGGTCACCTGCATTTAGGACACTCAGTAACAATTTTTGTTCTACTTGTTATAACTATTGTGTGTTTATGTGTGTGATTTTGTATTACATGCCATTTCAAAGAAACTAACATACTTTCCTTTTGAGTTGTTTTTTTTTCTGTCAGATAATTAGAATTGATCTGTGTTGATAATTTGGCTGACCATCCACATTTTACCCGATCAAAGGTTAGCAAAGGTTCCTTCCCCGATCAAAACTCGTAAAAGACAATAATGGCCAAAAACAATGAGAATATAGGCTCGACAGAAATTGTTTTAGTAGATTCCGTCGTACTGAGCAAAACAAGTTAATTGCACAGCTAATGCAGCAAGTAGCATAGTTGAGGATTGAGATGCTAAAGGCCCAAGACTTGACGAACTTGGTCATTTTTGCTAACCTTACCGGTGCTAACGATAAGAGGCCTTCACTTCCCTTTCCTCATTCAAACCCAACCTGTGAACCTACCCTAGATAACCCACCCTTTATCTCTGTTTAAAACACCCCTACTATTGATGCATACTATGCCAGCTCCTCATGCGATACACCTCTTCCGCTACAAAATTCTAATACCAACATACAAGCCTTCCTTCCACCTCAAAATCCCAATACCAATAACATACAAGCCTTCACTTCTCCTTAAAATCCCAATACTTCTAACCCCCATATAGCCCCTCCAAAGGATCAAGAACAATGCACCCAAAACCCACCTCCCACTCAACACTCACCTCTTAAAGCACTTTCCCAAATTCCCATCCTTCTCGAGCCACATACTCCATATTCCACATACCCAAAAATCGATCATTATGAAGAAAAGGAAACAGAGTGGAAGTCTAAGGAAGAAATGACCAAGTTGATCATAAAGGAAGAAATTGTAAAGGCTATGAAATAATTTTAGGTTGCACCAGATGTCACAAGATTTAACTATGAGAATTTGTGCATGTATCTTGATTTGAACCTTCCAGAAGGATTCAAAATACCAAAGTTTGGTGATTTCGATGGAGCGAGAAACCCTCTCACCTACTTGAGAGTATATTGTGATCAGCTTATAGGCGTAGGAAAGAATGAGGTGTTATTGATCAGACTTTTCAGTTAGAGCTTGAATGGTGAGGCCTTGGCATGGTTTACTTCCAAATAAATAGACTAATGGGCTAGTTGGGGTGCTATGGCCAAGGATTTTGTTGAGAGATTTGCTTATCAAGATTATTCTATATCGATATTCCTTGGAAAAACTAAAGCAAAAATTTATCAAGAGTTATCGAGAGTACACCTATAGATGGAGGAAAGAGGCTACGAGGGTTTGACCTCCTATGTCCGAGAAAGAGGTCATTGAAAAATTTGTACGCATCAAGGAGCCAGAATTCTATGATAGAATGATATTGCTTATTGGGGAAAAATTCTCTATGATAGTCAAGATAGGGGAGACTATCGAATATGGGCTCAGAAGATAGAGGATATGTTATCTATTTCCTATACACCAGAAAAGAAGAGACCCTTTAACAATAATCCTAGAAAATCTGCACCCTTCTAAACCTACCTTCACTCTTCTCAAAGTTCATTTCCTGGATACCCAACTCCACCCCCAATACACCAAGCCTCCCCACAATTCCCAAGTAGTCACCTGAATGATGAACCTTCAACACCAAACTGCTCAAATGTTCAACCAATCTACCAAAATCCTCCTGCCAATTACTTTACCCCAAACTACCAAACCCCACAACCAAGCTACCAAAGCCCACCTTGTCCAAGATTTCAAACTCCCATTCTATCCCGCCAAAACTCCCCAAATTACCATCAAGTGCCCCCACCTCCACAAAATAATTATAAGCATCCTCGTCCAAGCTCAGAAAAAGAGGCCTCCTAGGGTCTACACTCCACGTGTCAAAAGTCAGACAAAACTATTTGAAAGGTTATCAGCTGCAAGAATGATCCATCTCATCCCTCCAAACCCAGTAGACATAAACTCTCGATTCTTCAAGGGTAATTGAACATGTGCTTATCATTCTAGCAGTGTTGGATACGATACTGAAGATTGCATAAGTATAAACCACAAGATTCAAGATTTAATTGATCACGACGTGATTGTTCTTCAGACCGCCGCCCCTAGTGTCAACAATAATTATTTTCCTGATCAAGGAGGAAACACTGTCGATATGATTGAGAGAGATGAGGATTTGGTGTGTGATTAAGACAATAGTCCCGGATAATGTTGACAGCTTGGAGAAGAATGTGGCATCTTTATGCATTTTTGAGAAACCAAAGTTTATGATCCTGACGCCTCCAAAAGTTGTTAATTTGATACCGATGAGAGTTCCTGCTCAAAAGAGGCTTGTAATTGAAATTGCCAACACATAGGCTGACCAGGTCCAATAGATTTTATGCACCAAAAGAATTGGCATAAGGACAGACCAAGAAAGATCAACATAAAAGGCTAATAAGTGAAGCGGAAGAGTATTAGAGGAAAATGCAACCTAAGGGATATTCCATTGTGAAACATTTAGAGAAGACGCCAACCCAAATTTCCATATGGGCACTGTTGATAAGTTCACAACAACATAGGCAGGCATTGGTGAAAGTATTAGAAGATGTATATGTGCTTGTGGGAACAAATAGTGATAATCTTGCGGTTACAATAAGCCAAGTCACCTGAGGACAATGCATTACTATAGCGATAAAGATTTACCATTTGAAGGATCAATGCATAATCGAGTTCTATACGTCACAGTTAAATGCTTTAATATGGTTCTAAATCATGTTTTTATCGATGATGGATCTAGGCTAACATATGTCCTTTGTCTACCCTTTAAACAATTAAATTTTGACATTGGAAAGATTCATTAGAACCAGATTAATGTGAGAGCTTTCGATGGAGGTCAAAGAGACACGTTAGGGACTGTAAATTTAATCATCTATGTAAGACCTACTGAGTTCGTAGTCAAATTCCAAGTGATGGACATTACCACTAGCTACAAGATCTTGTTGGGAAGACCATGGATTCATATGGCTGGAGCAGTGCCCTTTACCCTTCATCAGATGATTAAGTTTGTGTGGAATGATAGTGAAGTGATCATTTATGGTGTGGGAAGTCACTCAAGCATGCATTCGCCCATTGGTGATAGTGTCGCTAGAGGGTCTAATTTTTACAATGTAGAGATAGTGAATGCAACTGGTGATGATTTGGCACCCGAACCTTCTATGCCAGCTGTCTACAAGATGATAGCCATAGTTATGCTCAAAACGGATTTGAACTAGGTTTTGGGCTGGCGAAATACTTGCAAGGCATCATTGACTCCATATGGTTGTCGATGAAGCCGTCAAAGTTTGGTTTGGGATATGTTACTTTAGAAGGTGATGACTGGGAGACATCTAACAAGAAAGTTAATCAGGCACTAGCTAGGCTGATACCTCATTTGTACCAATCATTTCCAATAAGAGAATATGTCAATGATGATGATCTAGGGGAAGGAATCTGGAATATTTTATAATAGGTTGATGTTATCATGGATGATGCAGTAGAGACATCGGGGATTCGACAGACGGGGCCAGACGAGCAAGTGATGAATTGGACATCTACCCCGCTTTTGATCTCCCGCTCATCTTGGTAGATGAAGACTCACTTAAATGCTTATTTTCAAAATGGTGGGTTCGGAGAAGGCCCGAACCCACCTCTATTTTGTTTTTTTATGTTTTAATTTCCCCATGATGTTTCAAGAAGGAAAATTGACCTCTGGTCATAGCCAAAGTTTGCAATTTCTATTTCATTAAATGAAAACCTCCATTTATTTAAAATTTTACTTATTATCGATCTTATCATTTCAATTTTTTGTCTAACTATGTTATTTATGATTTCAGTAAAAACAACTTTAATCCTGTCAATGTCATGTCACGTCACAAGCTAAATGAACAAAATAAAGTAGATGACAATAAGCTTGAAGACTATGACAAGAGAACCATGATACCCGAACACCTCGTTAAGGAGCTATGACAATTTGAAAATCAAGATAAGCCTAATTTGGACGAAACTGAAACTGTGAACTTAGGAAGTGAAGAAGATATTAAAGAGACTAGAATCAGTGTTCCTCTGAAAGATACCCAGAGAGGAGAGCTTGGTAGCCTGCTTAAACAATACATTGATGTATTTGCTTGGTCCTATGATGACATGCCAGGTTTAAGAATAGGCATTGTTTCTCAAAAGTTGCCGATCAATCTAGGATCCAATCTAGTGAAGCAAAAGACTCAAAAATTCAAACTATACCTGAGTATAAAGATCAAGGAAGAGGTTACTAAGAAAATACATTCCAAGGTGGTGTAAGTGACACAACATCCCACTTGGTTAGCCAATATTGTTCCGGTGCCCAAAAAGATGGAAAGATTAGGATTTGTGTTGACTATAAAGATCTCAATAAAGCTAGTCCCAAGAATGATTTTCCATTACAAAATATCCACATTCTCAATGACAATTGCACTAAGCATGATATGCAGTCATTCGTGGATTGTTTCGCGAGTTATCACCAAATTCTAATGGATGAAGAAGATGTAGAAAAACAACTTTTATCACGCCTTGGGATATGTATCATTATCGGGTGATGACATTTGGTCTAAAAATGTTGGAGCTACTTATATGAGAGCAATGACAACTCTTTTTCATGATATGATTCACAAGGAAATTGAGGTGTATATGGATGATGTTATCATCAAGTCCCGTGAGCGTTTGGAAAATCTAACTCACTTGAAGAAATTCTTTGACCGCCAGCGCCAATATAGTCTGAACTTGAATCCCACCAAATATGGTTTTGGAGTGCCTACTGGTAAATTACTGTGATTCATCATCAGTAGAAGAGATATTGAGCTCGACCCTTCCAAAATAAAACAGTCCAAGAATTGCCTCCTTCAAGGACGAAGAAAGAAGTTATGACTTTTTGGGAAGATTGAACTATATCAGTCGATTCATAGCTTAATCATTGATGATTTGCGAGCCTGTTTTTAAGTTATTAAGAAAGTATGCATTTATAGAATGGACCAAAGAATGTCAAAATGCTTTCGATACCATCAAAGGCGACTTGTCTAACCCACCAGTGCTAGTCCCTCTGCGAGAAGGAAGCCCATTGTTGTTGTACCTATCTATCTCAAAAAATGTTTTCGGATGTGTTCTAGGCCAGCATGATGAAACAGGAAAGAAGAAGCAATCTACTATCTAAGCAAAAAGTTTACTCCATACGAGGCCTGATATACTTACTTGGAGAAAACTTGCTGCGCTTTGATGTAGGTTGCTCAAAAATTAAGGCATTACCTATCTTCGTACACTATTTAGCTCATTTCGAAGATGGACCCATTGAGGTATATCTTTCAGAAGGCGATGCCAACCGGAAGGTTAGCCAAATGGCGAATGCTTTTAAGTGAATTTGATATCGTGTATGTAACTCAGAAAGTAATCAAGGCACAGGACTTAGCTGACCACCTTACAAAAATCCGGTGGATGATAAATATGAACCACTCAAAACTTACTTTTGAGATGAAGAAGTATCATTTGTAGGTGAAGCCATATGTGAGGTATATCCTGGATGGTGAATGTTCTTTGATGGAGCGGTAAATTATCGAGGTAGTGGAGTTAGAGTAGTCTTAGTATCAGAATCTGGCCAACATTATCCTATAGCTGCAAAACTTCGATATTATTGTACTAATAACATGGCTGAATATGAAGCTTGCATTCTTGGCATGGAGATGGCCATCGAATGTCCAAGAGTTGTTAGTTATTAGGGATTCAGATTTGCTAATTCATCAGGTTCAAGGAGAATGGGCAGTAAAGAATCAAAAGATCATACCATATGTACAACTAGTATAGAGGTTATCCAAGAGGTTTCGGAAGATCGAGTTTAAGCATACGCCAATGGTGCAGAATGAGTTTACCAATGCCCTTGCCACCATTTCTTCAATGATCCAGTATTCAGATATGACATATATCGATCCCATGGAGATAAATTTGAAAGAGCAACAAGCCCATTGTTCACATGTTGAAGTGGAACTACATGGAAAACCTTGGTATTTTGACATAAAAAGGTATTTGGAGACCAGAACCTATCCTAAAAGTGCTAGTTCCAATCAGAAAAAGTCCATACGTCAACAGGCTAAGAACTTCTTTCCAAGCGAGGAAATTCTTTATAGAAGGACTCCTGATCTAAGCCCCCTAAGATGTGTGGTCCCACAAAACCTACAAAACTTCTTAAACAAGTATATATAGGGATCTGCGACACTCATATGAGTGGACTTACTTTGGCAAAGAAGATCCTAAGAGCAGGTTATTTTTGGATGACTATGGAACATGATTGTTGCAAGTTTGTACAAAAATGTCATCAATGCCAGGTACATGGTGATTTCATTCGAGTACCCCCTCAGGAACTCAAAGCTATGAGTTCTCCTTAGTTGTTTGTAGCTTGGGGCATGGATATTATTGGTCAATTAGCGCCAGCTGCCTCTAATGGTCATATATTTATCTTTGTGGCCATTGATTATTTTACTAAGTGGGTGGAAGCAGTCTAATAAAAGTAAGAAAATGGTCACTGTTTTTGTGCGCAACAACTTGATATGCCGATTTGGGATACCAGATTCTATCATCGCGGATAATGGGATGAATCTCAATAGTAATTAGATGAAAGAAATATGTGAGCAATTCAAGATTACTCACTGAAACTCAAAAGCATATCATCCACAAACGAATAGAGCCGTAGAAGCTGCCAACAAAAATATCAAGAAGATCATAAGGAAAATGATCGACAAGCATCTTGGATGGCATAAAATGCTACCCTAGCACTATTGGGTTATCACACGACTATCATAACATCAATTGGAGCAACTCCGTACTTGTTGGTGTATGGAACAGAAGCAATGATACCTACTGAAGTTGAAATACCATCATCGAGAGTCATTCAAGAAGCCGAGTTAAGTGATGCAGATTAGGTCTGTAACCGGACTAAACGTTTGGCCTTGATCGATGAAAAAAGCATGGCAGCTGTTTGCCACGGTCAGTTGTATCAACAGAGAATGATTCATGCTTTCAGTAAAAGAGTGAGATCTCGGAGGTTCAAAGTTGGGTAATTGGTTCTCAAATGCATCTTTCCCAATCAAGATGAATATAAAGGCAAAATTTGCACCAAATTGGTAAGGGTCATACATAGTTCGCAAAGTGTTACCACGAGGAGCATTGATTTTGGGAGAGATAGATGGTCAAGAGTGGCCAAAACCAATCAATTCAGACCCCGTCAATAGATATTATGTTTGAAGGGTTGTAAATTTTTACTACTCTTTTCCTTGTGTTGCATTATTTTGCTTGTAACGACTTTCAACATTTTAAAATTAATTCCCCGTATAATGAACTACACTTGACCTGAGTTCTCAATAATGAGATAAGTGGGTGGCCTATGTTGGCCTCGGTCATCCCGTTGCCCTTTTATTAACTCTTTTGATTGGAACTATGTTTGACCTAAATTTTCAAGAATGAGATACGGAGGAGGCCTATACCGGCCTCGGTCATTTTCTTATTTAAATTATGTTTTTCTACCTCCCGAGAGGGGAACTACGTTTGACCTGATTCCTGCCACAACAAGATACGTAGGCACCACAACGGCTCGGTCATACTCCCATAAAGGAAACTGAGATAGAATGTTTGAGAGAAACTCAAAAATTCTCAACAAAAGATCTATCTCCGAAAAGTCAGAGTTTAAGGCATTTCGACTAGGACAGAATTTTTTAGGAGATCTCAAAAATTCTCATGGTTCTTCTAGCAAGCTTGTGCTTTACTACGACATTTAAATGGGACAAAAATTTTTACGGTCATCCTTAAAATTTCATTAGGTGTCATTAGGAGTCTGAAAGCGACCTTGAAGATCTTTTGCTTGATCAGAAATTCAAAGATAACATTGATGCATTAAGAGAACTATGTCAGAAGTTGAACTCGTTCATCTAAGCTTTACTTGACATGACAATTGGCAGTGACCTTTCCTCAAAAATCCTCTTCTAAATTTATCGTGTCTAAAATCTTTTTTTGTATCAACTATCTTGTCAAAATGTGTCTTTATATTTTGTCTACTAAGATGCGAAAGATCGAAGCGGTCCACCAAAGGATGATGGGAATAAAAACAATCCAAGAATCAACACAGATCAATTCACTTTGGAACTAAGAAATTTTCTATGGATGCAGGGAAAATATTTGCAGTTGCCAAAGGGGTAATTTCATCATCATCGCAAAGAGGGCTATTTTTATTTTCCAGTTACCAAGAGGGCTATTTCATCATCATTGCCAAGAAGATCATTTCATTATCATCGCTGAGAGGGCCATTTTATTTTCAAGTTGCCAAGAGGACCATTTTGTCATCATTGCCAAGAGGTCTATTTTATCATCATCACCGAGAGGACCATTTTTTATTTTCCAGTAGCCAAGAGGGCCATTTCATCATTATTGCTAAGAGGGTCATTTTATTTTCAAGTTGCCAAGAGGGCTATTTTATTTTTAAGTTACCAAATGGGCTATTTTATCATCATCGCCGAGAGGGCCATTCTTA
Source organism: Solanum ossicruentum (assembly GCA_025774065.1). NCBI lineage: Eukaryota > Viridiplantae > Streptophyta > Magnoliopsida > Solanales > Solanaceae > Solanum > Solanum ossicruentum. The sequence goes on from JAOTQR010000079.1 coordinate 9,469,262, forward strand.
TTTTCCATTTGCCAAGAAGTCCATTTTATCATCATCGCTGAGAGAGCTAATTTTTATTTTATAGTTGCCAAGAGGGTCATTTTATCATCATCGCCGAGAGGGCCATTTTTTATTTTCAAATTGCCAAGAGAGCCATTTCATCACTATTGCCGAGAGGGTCATTTCATCATTATTGCCAAGAGGGTCATTTTATTTTCAAGTTGCCAAGAGGGCCATTTTATCATCATCGCCGAGAGGGCCATTCTTATTTTTCAGTTGTCAAGAGGGTTATTTTATCATCATCGTAGAGAGGGCCATTTTTTATTTTTCAGTTGCCAAGAGGACCATTCCATCATCATCGCCAAGAGTTGCCTAGAGGGTCATTTCTGTCACAACCCAACCCCGGGGCCATGACTGGAGTCGATTGGACACCTAGACCAACGTTCATTCACAAGACTCATCCGTAAGCATACGAACTCTACTGAAATTTCGGCAGAGTTTCCCCTGTTTTACTGACTATCCGCACCTGCAGCAGCAACCAGAATAAAATGACAACACACATATATATATACACACATATCAACTAGGACCGACAAGGTCTCCGCTGCGGTCCTGCCGCCTAATAAAGTGTCAAACATGTACAATCACATCACACCAAAGACTTGTCACCCACTCGTGTCCATAGACCTCTACATAACAAAATGAAACATATGATGGGACAGGGCCCCACCGTACCCTCTAAAATACCAAAAGAAGAAAAGTAACAAAAAGTACAAATCCAGTTGCCTATACCTAAAAGATTGCCCCTGAAGTAAAGGAGCGCAGTACCAGTAGATAATGGATCCTAGCTGGGAGGGTCTTTCTCCTGCACGTCGGTGCCTGCGGCATGAAACACAGCCCCACACAAGGGGGTCAGTACGGGATAGGTACCGAGTATGTAAAGCGGTAAATGCAAACCTGAATGACAATAACAATCTATGATAGAGATAGACGAATCAAATCAAGTGCAACATTAGAACACTCTATTAGATGAGAAATCAACCATGCCTAACGAAATGGACCTGTCACAAGTCTCATCTGCATTAGAGGTGAGCTACAGGCGTTACCCTCCACCATCCCTGTAGTCACGTCATGAAATAGAGAGAGAATAAGTGGGATACAGGCGTTACGTGTCGTCTTCCCTATACCCACGTCAGAGGACACGTATGGTGTAAGTGAAATACAGGCGTTACATGTCGCCGTCCCTGTATTCACTTCATAAAATAGGTGGGCTACAGGCGTTACGTATCGCCGTCCCTGTGCCCCCGTATCATGGTGTCAACCATGCCCATAAATTATTTAAAAGAAATAAACTCATAATATACAAATAATTTACTTTAAGATCACCAAGTTGGTTATTCGAAAGCTTTGTTACTTTTGTTCAAAATTACATATAAAGAAGGTTTCCAAGAATTCATGTAATTCTCATCATGCACACTAGTCATACATAG
>JAOTQR010000079.1:9479463-9492148 GCA_025774065.1 Solanum ossicruentum
TTTCTTGAAAAATATAATAAAAAATAATTATAATTAATAATAAAAATAAATTAAAAATTAAATATAATTTCATAAAATAAATAAATATCGTTGAACAATTTAAAATAGTGCAAGTGGCAACCTAAGATGGAAAAAGGAGTATATTTTGACATGAAATGTGTAGATCACATGACTTTAATTACCACACTTATCCAAATCATATATGAACATGAGGGCAGTGTCGGTGTGTTTTTTCTTTTTTTTTTTTTTGAATACTCATCTCCTGGGCACTTTCTTTAGCCAACCAAGTTACATCCTTAATGCAGAAAAGCATCCTTCCCCTCCTTTTCTTTCATGCTAAAACGCTCCTTAACCTCACCTTTATTCAAAACCAACAGAAGGGTTAACTTCAAGAGAGCAATAAGGATGAAACAAAAGAAATGGAGAAATGGCCAGCACAACACCTAGAACTGGCGAGTATGAATTTGGTTGGAACTGAAAGGACGCTCAAGCTTTTAGCAACGGAACATATTTCATGAATAATCAAAAGCAACAATGATTCAGTTGAGACCCTTCCATTTGTCGATAGATTGAGGTGCCATTCAAAGGTACATCCCTGAGCAAGTTGGGAAAGTTTAGAGAGAAGATTCTGAAGAAGAAGAATTAGGGAAATTGTAACTTCATTAAATTGGTAAAGTTGTACAGTGATGTGTATATATATATATACACACAATCCCTATAGTATTTACAATGTACCTCCATACAGTATTTACAATGTACCTCCATACTATAGGATAATTGCCCAATACTAATTGTAACTAATCTTAACTAATTGTCTAACTAAGATCAACAACTAACCAACTAACATTTACAGTTAATTAATCTCTCTAATACCCCCTCCCCTCCTCAAGCTGGATGTATTGAAGACGTTCAATAATCCAAGCTTGCTAAATAAGAAGTCATGTTGTGTGCGACCCAATGCCTTGGTGAGCAAATCAGCTTGTTGATCTTTGGTGTTGACGTAAATGGTCTTGATAAGCCCTCACTGGATCTTCTCCCTAATGAAATGACAATCTATTTCTATGTGTTTTGTACATTCATGGAAGATTGGATTGGCAGCAATCTGGAGGGCTGATTTGCTGTCACAGAAAATAAGTTGGTTCTGTCAACTGCACATCTAATTCTTTGAACATACTGGTGATCCATACAACCTCAGTAGTCAGGGCAGCTAAGCTCCTGTATTCTGCCTTACTGGAGCTTCTAGATACTGTGTGTTGCTTGGATTTCCAGGAAATAAGAGAATCACCAAACTTCAAAATAAAACCAGTGACTGATCTTCTTGTGGTAGGCATGCAACCCAATCAGCATCACAGTACCCATATAACTGAGGTCTCTGAACAGAGCTCATAAGCTATCCCTTTCCAGGTTCCAGTTTGATATACCTAAGCACTCTTAAGGCAGCTTTCTAGTGTGATATCTTGGGCTTTTGCATGAATTGGCTGAGCAACTGTACTACAAAGGCTATGTCTGGCCTTGTGATAGTGAGATAGATCAGCTTGCCAACTAATCTTTGATACCTTGGAATGTCTTCAAACAAGATGTCTGGATCAAAGTCAACACTAGTCAATGTTTGAGTGCAGTCCAGTGGTGTTATGTGAGGCTTGGCATCTCCTAGACCTGCATCAGCTATCAATTCAAGTGAATACTTTCTCTGATTCATCAACATCCCTTTGCTAGATCTCATGAACTCAATTCCCAAAAAATATTTAAGCTCACCTAAGTCTTTGATCTTGAAGTGGCTATGTAAGACATGCTTGGTCTCTTCTATCAGCCTTGCATCATTCCCTGTGATTAATAGGTCATCAACATATACTAAAACAATCACTAGGCCACCATTTCTTTTCTTTGTGAACAAAGAATAGTCAAGATGGCTCTGTAAGTATCCTGAGCTTAACAGGGCTTCAGTCAGCTTGGCATTCCACTGCCTTGAGGCCTGTTTAAGACCATACAAAGATTTCACCAATTTGCACACAAGATTCTTGTCCTTCTCAGCAGCATAGAAACCTTTAGGCAGTTCCATATAGACCTCTTCAATCAGATCCCCTTATAGAAATGCATTAAAAACATCCATTTGAAAGATGTTCCAATTCTGAGCAGCAGCCAAAGCTATAATAGATCTAACAGTTGCCATTTTTACAACTGGAGAAAATGTCTCCTGATAGTCAATACCTTCAGTTTGGCTGTAGCCCTTTGCCACCGGTCTAGATTTAAATCAGTCAATCTGGCCATCAGCCTTGTACTTGATCTTGAATACCCATTTACAGCCAACAATATTTTTACCTTCAGGTAGTTGAACTATCTTCCAGGTTCCATTCTCTTCCAGAGCTTGGATTTCTTGCTGCATTACATGTATCCATCTGATGTCTTTGGCTGCTTCTGAAAAATTTCTTGGTTCAGTCTCTGTGGAGAACACAGATAGGTAAGCCTTGTATTTGGGTGATATATTGTTGTAAGAAACATAGTTGCTCTGAGAATAGGCCTTGGTTATCTGCGTCACATAATCTTTCATTCAAATAGGTGGATGAGAATTTCTGGTAGACTTCCTGGCTATAATTTCCTCAGTTCTTCTAGGCAGCAGCTTAGTGATAGGAGTGAAACTATCAGATTGAGCAGTAGACATCTCATTGGAATGTTCTGGCAGGTCATTACTGAGGACCATAGTATCAGTTTCTATGTTTACATCATCTGCAGGAATAGGGATAGGCAACTCCTTGTCTTCATCACATATAAAAATGTCATTTGATGTTGCAATAGGTTCAACGGGGAACAATGGCTTCTGGATGCTGAGTACTTGTTTGAAGGGGAACTTTCCTTGAATATAACATCTCTGCTGATAATAAGTTTCCTCTGAGATAGACTGTACAGTAGGTACTTCTGAGTTGGTGAATACCCCATCAATGCACATGCTTCAGCTCTAGGAGAGAATTTGTCATGTTTGATCACTTTGGTTGCATAGCACAATCAACCTATAATTCTCAAATGATCCATGTTTGCTTTGTGTCCATGAAATTGTTCATATGGAGACTTTCCCTTTAGAACTGGTGTGGGAAGCCTATTAATCAAGTATACAGTAGACAACACACATTCTCCCCAGAATTTGATAGGAATATTACCCTGAAACCTGATTGCTCTAGCCACCTCAACTATATGTCTGTGCTTCCTTTCAACTACCCCATTTTGTTGTGGAGTATATGGACAGTTGCTTTCATGAACAATACCAAGACTCTCCAGCAAAGTACAACAGCCATTAATAAAGAACTCTGTGCCATTATCAGTCCTAATCTTCTTAACATGTCTATTAAATTGAGTTTGCACTAGTGTTAAGAAAGATTTTAACACTGAAAATACATCACTCTTCAATTTCAGTAGGTACACCCAACACATTCTTGAATGATCATCAACTATGGTTAGAAAAAATCTGAAACCATTATGAGTAGCAATTTTGTAAGGTCCCCATACATCAAGATGAAGCAAATCAAAAATAGTTATTGCTCTAGATACATCAAACTGAAAGGTAACCTAGTCTGCCTGACAAGTGGGCAAATAGAACACCTACTACATTCATCGTTACTACTGAAATTGATGTTTGTGAACAAATGTTGTAATACCCTTGTAGATGGATGCCCAAGTCTGTTATGCCACAACATGTTGTCTGCTCCAGTATGTTGTGCTATCATCACTGTTTGAGCCCTTTTGTTCTCCTCACATTGTAAAGCAACAGGTAGATAGTACAATCCATTCACTTCTTTACCAATCCCCTTCACCTTTTCATTGGTGAGGTCCTGGAGCACAAAGAACTCAGGGAAAAAATTAACTGAGCAATTTAATTGCCTTGTCAATTTAGACACTGAAAGTAAATTGTGCTTGAATGCAGGTATCACCAACACATTTCCTAGCATATTTCCATCAGCTGTGCTACAACATCCAGTATGTGATACTTGTGCAGTCTCATCATTAGGTAAATGCACCATTTTATTAACACTCTCAGATGCATGATTGAGTTTATCTAGGTATATGTCATGTGACAGGTAACACCTGAGTCAACTATCCAGTTTCCCTCTCCTTTCTCAACCTTTATCTGTGTGTTATGATTATTTACAGACAAAGCATTAGACATGGTGATCATACCTGCCATGTTTGCCATGTTATCCAGCTCCTTACTTGAACTTGAATCTGATACTTCTTTCTCCAACATGTGCAGAATCCTGTTGTACTGACTTGGAGTAAACACAGGCTGTGTGTCAATATTCTTCCCCTTCATCACAGGATCAGCAGGAGAGAAAGCATCCCTCAATTCCCTCTCATTTCTGGAAGTATTTACATGATTTACTATGTCATGGTCCCTCTGCATTCTGTTATTTTGCATCACATTAGGCCCAGATTTCTTCTTGAACTTCCAATCAGTTGGATAGCCAACAAGCTTGTAGCATATGTCCCTAGTGTGTCCATGCATCCTACAGTGATCACAGAATAAGTTCCCATTCCTTCTCTACTTGTGGATGTTGAAATTGCCTGTGTTACCACCTATTCCAGCATAGAGTCCCAACTGGTCATTGTTTTCTGTAGGATCATAACCTCCTTTTCCTTTATAATAGTTTCCCTTTCCAGCATACAATGCCATAGACTCATTCACTTCTCCATTTACCTTTGAACTGGCAGTCACACGCTGACTTTCATCAGAGTTAATCATAGCGTAGGCTCTACTCACATTTGGCAGAGGATTCATCATGAGTATCTGGCTACGAGCATGACTATACACCTCATTTAATCTCATCAAAAAGGCAAACAGACGCAAGTATTGAATATGATCAACATACATTTTGGATTTATCACAATTACAAGCAGGTGGAGGCACTAGGGCATCAAACTCATCCCACAAGAGTCTCATCTTAGTGAAATAGCCTGAAACAGTCAGATTACCTTGACTCAAGGTGCAAATTTCTCGATGAAGCTGGTAACTTCTAGATCCATCGACTTTGTTGAACCTTTCACTCAAATCGGCCTAAACCATCGCTGCATCCGAGGCATACACAATCCCACTCAACAGCTCCTTGGACAGTCTTTATGATCCATGCAAGCACAAATGCATTGCATTTTTCCCATTGCTCCTCTAATTCAAGCTTGTAATGAGATTTCTTACATGTTCCGAGAACAAATCCCAGTTTGCTTTGGGCACGAAGTGTAATTAACAACGATCTACTCCACAGGGAGTAATTTTCAACTCCTGTGAGTTGAACCAAGGTCAGTATACTCCCAAAAGTGTCCGATGGATGAAGATACAGGATATGATTCCTGTTCTTCCCCACGGCATCAAGCGTATCAACTGATTTTCCAATTGACGTGTGATTCGCTTCTGTAATCTCCACCTCCTTTAAGCTTCCTCAAGCTTTATCGTAGCATCGTCCATCGGAACCGACTGCTCTGATACCATGAGCAAGTTGCGAAAGTTTAGAGAGAAGATTCTGAAGAAGAAGAAGAATTAGGGAAATTGTAACTTCATTAAATTGGTAAAGTTGTACAGTGATGTGTATATATATACACACACACAATCCCTATAGTATTTACAATGTACCTCCATACTATGGGATAATTGCCCAATACTAATTGTAACTAATCTTAACTAATTGTCTAACTAAGATCAACAACTAACCAACTAACATTTACAGTTAATTAATCTCTCTAATAATCCCTATGAGAGGTGTCAGCATTTGCTACTACAGCATCCGGGAAAACCCAATATAATCATCTGGAAGGTAGTCGCAAACCACTGAGCACCTAGTGACCTGTAAAAACTATTGTCTTTCCAAGAATGAACGTTACCACTGTCAACTCAATGAAGAAGATTGTGTTGATGAGACCTCTATCAACTGTCCATCCAAATATGGTAATTCCTCCAGGATTGTTCTGCAAATACATTACTGCTAAACCAATTATACATAAAGTGAGTTTACTTCCGTGAGATCAAATGCCACAGAATAAAGAAAGACAAAATAAAACAACCAAGATTGAGGTTGTCTATATTAATCTTCAATATCCACTTATTTGGGATTAAGGGCGTAATTGTTGCATCAATTGCACTCCATTTGGGCCGGGTTACATTCCATGGAGAAGGAAGGGGTGAAAAAGAAATGACAGCACCACAGGTAATGGAAAAAAGAGCGATAAATTATATTGATCAGATATAAGTGTAATATGTTGCTAAAACCTTGAAAGGCAAGGGAACCTTTTTTATTTTTTCTATCTTTTTTTTAAGTGCATCAAGAAATAGACTTTTTGGGTAAGGACCGATATTTGAGTAAATGATGTCTTAAGATTGACCTGTCAGAGACATCAGTTCTTATTGACATGATGTTAACGAGCAAGAACACCATATGTATACAACTGCACCCTTTATAGAATTTCTCTTTGTGTAGTGAAGCCATATTTCCATCAAAAAGTGAAAATATTTATTCTCAGAAGCTTGCATGTTATCTATGGCCTTACCTACTAAGTAAATAAATGCTTCAACTTTTTGCAAACATGTATAGGCAAAAGGGAATCCTAGTTCTTTGCCTCAGTACTGAGGTGTCATCAAAGTCAAGTATTGCATACCTAGGGCTTGTCTCTTTTGGTAGCAAGACATGTAAGAAGCCAATTGTGTACTTGTTGGTTCTGTAACAAAATCTACGAACTCCAAATCACTTTCCAAGAAGTTCAAATAGAATGAGCTAGATCGGCTAGCAGCTTCCAGGTTACTCATGCTAGTTGAGTTTCTCATTTGTGAGGCTTCACTAGAAGTGCATGTAGCCAAAGCATGCCACCTACTCGCTATTGATCCAATACCTTGGGCTCTGTGGGATATTTTTGCAGCAGCATTTAAGCAAAGGATCACCCCAACAACCTGAACAACCGAGGAGACCTGAGGAAGGAAGAAGGCTAAAAAATTAGCCTTGAAAGTAGAGCTTTAGACAAATGCCTCACTTCCAACAAAAAGTGAATCATGACAGCTAAAGATGTACGCGAAAATGCACATAAATAAGTACATTGGACATGCGAATGGAGGGTTGATTACCTCAGTCATGGAAGGATTTTCCGGAATTCTCAAACAAGTACGAAAAGATTGAGAATTAACTATATTAACTAAGTGATGACCATAATACATGGGAAATAATTGCATTTTGGATCAACTGAAAACTACAACCAGATAACATATGTCTATTAAAAGGTAGGACGGTCAAAACTTACAGCAAAATCACCACCATTGATGTAAGTAATCAGCCCAGTATAACCAGTTGTCTGGAAGAGAGTCATAAAATGGCTCACAATGACAATTAAGAACAACAGCAGAAGATAGATTCGAAACCTATGGCTAATTTTGGAGAGGTAATAACGTAGACGAACATGCTCTTGTATCAAAACAAAACAGTCAGGCTCCCTTTCCAAGAACTTCGCATAGTCAACAAAGTGTATAATCTGTAAGCTGCAGACCAGGTGGAACACAACACAAGCTGACAAGAAAACTGCAGTGATATAAGTCCATGATGAAACAAAAGCTGATGAAATGGCAGCCGATTGCCACCATGACTCGCGTTGCACATATAAAATGCGAATTATTTTACGTGCAGTCTTCAAAAGTAAACATGGTAGCATCCACAATAATAGCAAGTGAACAGAATCCTACAAAACAAAATACCATAAATGTTTTAAGTCCAACATAAGACGTGAGAATGTATACTATTAAGGAAAGTGAAGAAGTCCTAATGAGAAAACTGGTTTGTTTAGTACTCAGGCTGAGGATGATAACCACGCTAGTAAACTTACCTAGTTTGACTTCACTTTTATTTATTAATATAATCTAGTTTGACTTCAGTACCTGACCAGGCACACGGAGCTATAATCATCCAGGGCTTGACGATTTCTTTAATTTGGTAGAGTAAATACTACATTCTTTTTTGAGGCATATATCAGGTAGCCCCTCAACTTGCATAAATAAAAGGAAGAATGGATGAAACTACTACAAGGAAAGCTAAGAGTTGTTATCTTTCATCACAAAACTTAAGTTCCACGTTTGTTTATAGATCGAAAAGGTTTGTTTCTCTACATTTTATGACTATCCTTATGCAGACAGAGGATGTGGTTATTAAACCATCAATATCAGCTGGGTTAGTGCACTCCTTTAAGCATTAAAGCCTCCATGTTCCCAATCGTGTATAAGAATGAGCCGCAAAACTTTCCAGCTTGCAGATCTCAACACATCTTTTCCTTCACTACTGCTTTTCGTTTTCATTCAAATTCCTTTATTTTTCTAGAGTGGGAATCATCACAAAAGAACATCAATAAATTTCCAAAATTAATTCGTAAAATAGTGCAATAAACCAAAACTAGATCCAAGGATGTGGTTATTAAACCATCAATATCAGCTGGGTTAGTGCACTCCTTTAAGCATTAAAGCTCCATGTTCCCAATCGTGTATAAGAATGAGCCGCAAAACTTTCCAGCTTGCAGATCTAATACATCTTTTCCTTCACTATTGCTTTTCGTTTTCATTCAAATTCCTTTATTTTTCTAGAGTGGGAATCATCACAAAAGAACATCAATAAATTTCCAAAATTAATTCGTAAAATAGTGCAATAAACAAAAACTAGATCCACATGGAAATATGGCATCACAGACATACTAAAGTGGGGTTATTCGCCGACAAAAATGTGTTAAGATTGGGTTTTATCCTATTGAAACCAAGGAAGAAGCAATATTCACTCACAGAAATCTTCTTATGATATTGATCACTGAAGCGCTCGATATGGCCGCTGTAGCGATCGACAAAGAGGAACTTGCGGATTCCGTACTTGCGACTATTATGTGAAAGGCAAAGCAAAGATACAGCCGCTAGGAGAGCTTGAGAAACCAAAATATCAAACTCAAAGCTCTTAATTTGAGCATTTTGACTATTGGAGAGCTCCAGCGTAACCATAGGAAGCAGAACCCCTAAGAGCAAAAAGAAAACCCATGACACCACAAAGCTCAAAAATGAACACTGATTGAAGCCCAACAAAGTAAGAAATAATTCTAACTTTTGAAGGGTTTTGTCTAAATCAGTATCATCACGATCATCGTTTCCATTTCCATTTTCTTGGGATTTGAGCACGGGAGGAGTTTGATCCTGTTCTTGGGGTTTTGATTCTTCTACATGTACAATGAGGGCCTCATCCATCAGACAAATTAGGATTAATCAAGAAAGGATTGAGCAAGTAAACGAAATGAAGTCAAACCAATACGTTGTTGCAGCAAATCAGGAAATGAATGCGTTTGATGTAAGGTTAAGATAGACGGAGTAGCTCTAAATATTAACTCTTTTTAATTACTAATTTTCAAAATAATTTTAAAAAAAATTAAAATTTAATTAAAATAAGCTAAAACTTAAAAGTAGCACCCCGAATTTTTTATTTTTAGGTTAAAAGTTATCATAATTTGACCAAAAAATTATCTTTTTATCCTAAATATTTTTTCATATTCTCAAAAATATCCTTGTAACCATAACTACTCTCTCCCTTTCTCATTATTTCAGTTCAAACCATAGCTCCAACACTCTTCTAATCTTAGAAACTATCGCCCAACAATGTCCTTCTTTTACTATTTTTTAATAAATAATTTATGATAGTAAGAAAAATACATAAATGATAAATAAATATTTTTATTCATGAACGTAATAAAAAGTATCTTAAATTTTTTATATGAAATAAGAAGCGACGTGTATGCTATTAGAAAGAATAAATATTATTAGTTGGTTAAATGTTGGAAGTTTGTTCAGAGAACAAGAGCAAATTGGAATAATTAATATATTTTGGCAATTGAATATCTCAATCATGTTTCAATTTCGATCATTAAAAAAAGATGTATCTTAAAAATTTGCATGTGATCTATCCAAATTATACATTTTAAAAATTCAAATAAATTGTGTATATAAAATTTACTTAAATAATAAGTTTATATTGATATGAATTAAAATATAATTTTATTTTGCTTTAGTTTTTTTAGACCAAAAAAATCTTGGAGTAATCAGTTTTTATAATGTTAACAGCTTGAATGATACTTCAGACATTTTTTAATTAAGAAAGTGCTTAGCAACACTTATGTGTCAAACACATTAACAATTTTTTTCAGTTACAACACTCTTATCCAAACACATAACTATTTATTTTTCAAATAAATTCAGCATTTTAAAAAGTGCTTCTAAAGTACTTTTTAAAAACTTTTTTTTCCAACTAAGCCAAACAGGCTTTAAGTCGAGTTCATTTCCAATTAAAAAAAGAAAAAGTGATAATTTGATCAAGGTCAAGTCAAATACTTTATTGATTAAGGAATTAAATTAAATAGTGTGAATTGTAATTTTTAAAATTTTTAATCTTTTGAAATATACAATTTTTTCTAGTTGGACTCCTTAGCCATTTTGAAATATACAATTTTTTCTAGTTGGACTTCTTAGCTGAGCCATTTCAAAGCAGTCATTCCTTTTTACTTCATTTTTAAAAAAATTGTGTCTTCCTCTTCCCCTATAAAAAAATAAAACTGCTCATCTTCTTCTTTTTTTTCCGAAGTTTTTCATCTTCGTCTTCGTCTCCTTCATCTTTATCTCACGCTTTACTCTTCATCTTGGTCATATTCTTCTCTTTCTATGGATATTGTTATGATAACAAAAAGTAAAAGTATTTCTCTATAGTTAGAGTTTAGAGTTTGAGTTTTTTTAGTTTAAAAAAAAGAAGAAGAATATGCATGCCTATATTTATTGTTTCTCCAAACATTTCATAGTTTATTGCTCTATTTTTTTCCCTAATAGAATGTCAGGATTTGATTTCAAGAGTGATAACATTTGTCTTTATCCCACCGAGACAAGCCAATCTAAGCCGATCACAACAACATTATACACAATAATGCGAAAGCTAGATCAACACAACATTATGAATAACAAGTCTATAAAGCAACAAGGACATAAACAAACTATAAACAATCCCAACACTGGTTGCCACAAGATGCAAGCCTCTAATACATCATAATGAGAAGAATTGGTACAAGTCTCGATATTATCTGTCTCCCGAATGAAACAAAGCTACTAATAGATATCTAAATCTTGAGAGTATGATGGAACAAGAAGCAACTACCTCTCAACTATCAAAGCTCGGTCAAGAAGAAGAAGCAGAACAATTTCAGCGGGATCCAGACTCATTACCTACACACATGTGTAGAAAAACAAGGGTGAATACCAAGGCACCAAACAAGCAGACCTAATCACTAGTAGAGAATAATAAACTAAGCACTCCTTCCATCCCAACCACATACCTCTGGACTACATTGTACGCAGGAACACCTAGCATATACAATATATAGGCAACATAAACAATTTCAGCCTTATATCACAGTGTCTCAATAGTCAACTTTACACAATGTACAAGGCTCAAATATTTAATATATATCACAACTTTTCAGTAGATACATCTCAACAATATACAAGATTCGAGTCATCAAGATGTATCACTTTCATAATTATGAGTGCATATAAGATATCCACATAGACTGTCTATACATAAACACATACTCAATCTCATTATCAAATAGTCAGAACCATTTCCCTTCATCTTTTCATCATCAATGGAACATCAAGTAATTCATGTCATCATTTTACAATAATCACTTTCACAAGTATAAAGATAAGTAAGATATCCATATTACATCATTTATTCAAAATCATCTATCATTTTTATTGTTTTTTCAACACTTTGAGTCATCAACAACATCTTACGTAATAATCACATCATAAAGTTGTTCAAATTTTTCAAATACCTTTAGTCATCATAGCTTAGGCAATTCATCAATTGAGTCTTTATTTCACAAGCATTTAGTTTCACAATTTCTAATAATATCTCAATATAAGCATTTAGCTCAACATTTTATATAAAGTAATTCAATAGACAAAAATATGTAACATGATTCAAAGTTCAACACTTAGAACATCATGAACACTTTCACATTATCGACAATGGCATCACAAGTGCATTTAACGATGTCAACTCACAAGTCTAAGTCCACAAAATAGTCATTATTTCATAATTCAAGTCATACATGTCATCATTTTCACCTTCTCATTACCCAAATCATATCCACTAGAATAGTTTACTAACCCCCAAGTTTCACACTGAAACAAAATACTAAGTTCAATAAACTCAATAAGGGTTAGAGCCCACTTGACTCAATTTAGCCAATCAATTACTCCAATAACAATTGAATTAAATTTGAATCACCACAATCTATTTGAAAATGAATTCACAATCACAATACTAAACTAACAAAACTAAAATCAAGCAATTCGGGAAAAAGAAAAAAATCATCCAAAAATTTACTATCAAAAATTAATGCTGAAATCTTAAAATTTTTAGATTGAAAGAGTTTCTCTTATGATTAGGAAACCACTTGTGAAGAGTAAGTCAAAAATGAAGTTAAAACAAGATCATAATCATCAATTTCATAAGAATTGTTAAACCCCGAAATTTCTTAAGGTTAATTATTAATTGGGAAAAATTGTTGGCATTGAGGTACAACTTAAATTTAATCAATTTGAGGTGCGGGAGTATGGAATCAAGTAAATTTGGCGATAAAATTTAATTTGAAGTCAAAA
>JAOTQR010000079.1:9501726-9519570 GCA_025774065.1 Solanum ossicruentum
TGTACGCCCCAACTTGAGGGGGAGTGTTATTTGTATAGAAGTGGGAAAGGAAATATATCCCACATTGGTTAAGTTAAGCATCATACTCTTTCTTCTAGCCTATATAAAGGGCTTCACGTGTACAATGTAAAACACACTTAGAAATATAACTTATATATTTTCTTTATATGTTTCAACAGTATTTATTATTATATTTCTTATACATATATATGTAAAGTTCCAACTTAGGCGTCTGGTGGCGTGGAAACCTCACCCTTCTACATAGATCAGCCCCTGAATGGAAGAGCTGATAGATATATCCCCCTTTTTTGGGGTCAGTTGATGATTTTGTTGTCTTGTCCCTTCTTCTAATCACACTTTGATTGTGCAGGTGCTACACTTGTGGTTTCTGGTGATGGCCGGTACTATTCGAAGGATGCCATCCAGGTACTATTAATCAGGTTTTCCTATGCAATTCTTTATTTTGCTTTGTTTGTTTGCCTTAACACAATCAATAATATAAAAAGGTTGTCTCTAATGCATAAGAGAAATTCTGAAACAAAGAAATGTTTCTTGTGATGTTTGTATTGAGGCGCCATCGTTATGTTTAATTGAAGGATATGGTTCAGAGTGTAACGTCTTTGGTCTGTTTCATTGCAGATCATTACAAAAATGGCAGCAGCAAATGGAGTAAGACGTGTTTGGATTGGTCAAAATGGACTTTTGTCCACACCTGCTGTATCAGCTGTTGTTCGTGAGAGAGTCGGGGTTGATGTAAGTACTTTGCCTCTAGAGCTACATCAGATCGCTTTATTCATATTTCCCTTTCCTTTTTGGTGATTTGAGTTTACTTATTTCAAGTATCTGTTAACATAATACGTTGTTAGAATAGGAAAAGGAATATGATTTGTAAATGGTATCCTACATGGAGAAAGATTGTCACATGGTATCTGTAAATAAGGCTCAGTGTAAATAATGTAGATACACAATTCAACAATATTTTTCTCCTATATTTCCCAAATAGTATCAGAGTATAAGTGGGAAAATAATTATAGTGCAAATTTCCAACAATTTCCAGGAAAGAAATTAGTCACTGCTCATTTTTTCTGGTGACAACACAACTGTCTGTCTTATTTTAATTTTCAGTAGTGTACTGCAAATTCCAACACCACCACTAGGTCCAAATACCCTGACCAGCAAACCCTGATCAGACTCTTTGAAAATAAACAACACATGGGCCCTCACGTGCTGCTAAAAGTACTTCTCCAGCGCGCGCATCAGATTCAAACGCTAGTGCATGCATGGTTTTCAGTGATCTTTTTTCCAGTTGGGTTGCTCCATCAATCAAGTCATACACACAATATTTCTCTAATTTTGATCACCGTCCAGCGGTAAGATCTATGTTTCCATCGACTTAAACACTGTTTGGACGATTCTAGGCTGTTTTAGGCCACCTTTTCAAAGAAATATTTTACTGTCAGTATCATGCGGAGATTCCGAGCTGATCCATACCATTTTCTTCAAGATCCAGTCACTTTTTATTTTCTGGCAAGGTCTTAATTCTCATACAACCTGATCTTCATTTCTTGCTTCTTCCAAGTAAAGTTTCACAAGATGTCGTTTAGGTGTGATATTTTTGGCTCCAAAAACACGAGAATTGGAAGCTTAAGTCCTATGATTCATTCAAATCCTTAATGAGGGATCAAAGCATCTAAAATCACAGTCCATCCAGAATTGATGAAGAGGAGGTCGTTTTGGAAGATCTCATCTGTAGTTATTCTCATAAGCTTAGGCACACTCAAGAAGGGTGCTATTCGTTGCATCATTGACCATCTAGGAACGCTCACGCTGCTCAGGCTTACACTACATGTAATCAACGAGTTTAATTATCTGAAGAGGAATACAATGAGTATTTCACTATCAGGCAAGTAAGCAAACATCTCCACAAGTGGAGCCTCAATCACATAGAGTTTGATCATGGGTTGTGGACTCTTAATACTTTTGATCATATCTCCAGTGATAAATCACTTTTGTTAAATATTGTCTATACATAGTCTCTTTTGGCTGTTACTTTTGCCAATGGGATCCAAACCAAAAAGGAGTTGGACAAGCTAATCCCCTATCCTCTTATCACTTTAAATTTTGTTCTTTATGTCTATGGTTGTCCTTTTAATCTTGCCTTGGTTAGTCATTTGACTTGCATCCTAAGTTGTGCCATATTATTTCTTTTGAGGACCCTTCTTCATGCATGACTGTCGTATGAGACAGACAATCGGTATAGGATATGAATCACAAGGTCTTTGCTACCTTCTCCTAACTCCACCTGAGTATGTCCAGTTACAGATCCTCTAGACTCAATTCACAATTGTTTGGGATATCCGAGTTTGTTCAATCTAAGCCTAGTTTGTCTAATCTGTCCAAATTAGATTATGAGTTGTACCACCTTAAGAAACACACTCCCAATACTTTCAACGTAGTGTTTAGAGTCGTGCCGAGTATTTTTCCATCGCTCACACTGATATTTAGAGTCCTAGTAGAGTTAATTCATCCTTAGGATTCATTGATGATAATTCAAGAGTTATTGTGTCAAAATACAAAATCAATTTGGTTTCTCTATTATACCTTTCGTAGTGATAATGCCTTAGAATATATGTCCTCCCAGTTTCAATAGTTTTGACCTCCTAGTTTCAAGGAATTATTGATCAATCTTCTAGTTTGTAGCTGCCCTCAATAGGATGGAGTAGCAGAGAAGAAGAATAGGCATCTCATTGAGGCTGCTTGCACTCTTCTCATTCAATCCTGTTTACTATGTTTCTGGGAGGATGCAATTATCTTGTCTTGCTATTTAATTAATTAGAACCCTCATCTTCCATTCAAACTGGAATGCCTTATTTAGGCCACATTTTTTTGCACTTAATGAAGGTCTAAATCAGAATGATATAGATCTCAATCCATTAAGTGCATTCATTATTTTTAAAATTTTATCACTTAATGAATTTGGATACATATGATTCAATTTGGTTTCTCTATTGTACCTTTCATAGTGATATTGCCTTAGAATATATGTCCTCTCGGTTTCAGCAGTTTTGACCTCCTAGTTTCAAGGAATTATTTGTCAGTTTCTAGTTTGTACACCCCTCAGCAGAATGGAATCACAGAGAGAAGAATAGGCATCTTATTGATGCTGCTCGAACTTTTCTCATTCACTTCCATGTTTACTATGTTTTTAGGAGGATGTAGTATTGCAATTATCTTGTCTTGCTATTTAATTGATAAGATACACTCATCTTTCATTCAAACTGAAGTGCCTTATCTAGGCCACATTTGTTTGCACTTAAAGTTCTAAATCTGAATGATTTAGATCTCAATTCATTACGTGCATTTGTTATTTTTGAAATGTTATCACTCAATGGGTCTGAATACATCTGATTTAATTAGATCTAGAACGGAGTCCGAAAATCATTGAGACCTTTCATTCTTGATCTTTTGTACTCCCTCTGTCCCACTTTATGTGACACTCCTGACTTGGCATGGTGTTTAAGAAAAAACTGAAGACTTTTAAAATTGGTGGTCTAAAACAATCCTTAGATATTTGTATGATTGTAAATCATTTTTTTAAGGGAAAAAGAAGAATTTTTAAGTTAAATTGTTTCTATTTATAATAAAGTGACATTATTTTTAGGACGAATTAAAAGGGAAAGGGTGCCACATAAATGAAATCGAGTCGGTATTTTTTTTAAAAAATTAATTGAACTTCTCTTTTTCATGTGTAACCCTATCTCTTGAACATTATCGACATGGTGATGAATTCCTCAACCTCCATCTTCATGTCTATCTTACCTCTTTTGGCCATCGTCGACAATCATAGTCTATGGGATCAATGTTTTCAAATATAATAATAATAAAAATAAAAATAACAATAACAATAACAACAACAATAATAATATGTTCATTGTAAATTCACTGGATTTGTCAAATAAGAAGGTGGTGATGCAGATCACAAAGGCTCAAGAGTCTTGTGCGATGGTGGATGGAAAGGCACGAGTGTGTTGATGGAGAAACCTTTGGAAGTACAAATGGTCTAGATAAGTGCGGTGAGTGAATTTGGTGTATTAGAGTGGCAAATCCTGGGGAAGATAGAGAACCAACGACCAAAATGGGGGCTCCAACAGCTATAATATGTGGTAGAGTGGATTATGGGATTGAGAGAAAGATGTGTGAAAAGTTGAATCTATTTTCCACTTTTTCTTCTTTGAAATTGGAGCTTTTGAGGTTTTAAATTTTTTTGATGGAGTTTATTGGTTCAAAATTGTGTTAGCGACGAAGAGGAGACTCAGAATGGAGATAGCTAATTTTAGATTCAAGGATTCTATTTTTCTTTATTATGTTCATTAATAATTTTGATATGCTTTTTAATATGTATTTTCATATGCTTAAAAACAATCTGTCTTAATTATTTAGGCTTCATTTGTTTTCATTAAGATTTATACGTTTGAATCTAAATGCATATCGAATCATTGACAAATTGTCTTAAAATGTAAATACACTGAATGATTAAGATTGTTTGTTTTTCAACATTTGAATGTACATAATAAAAATACAGTTCCAATAAAAATTAATGAAATATTAAAAATAACTAAAATAAAATTATTATTTGATTTATAAAAAATTAGCACTTACACCTGCTAATGATGATGGAGATAGTTTATAATAATGGTGGTGATGGTAATGATTGTGGTTAGTGCTAGTAATGATGGTGGTAATGGTTGTGAGGGTGGATGGTGTTGTGGTAACTGTCGTAATGGTGGGGATTGGTAGTAGTGTTGGTGGTTGTAATAGTGAAGTTGGTTGATAATAGTTGGTGGTGTTGATGATAGTGACTAAAAATATGTGGTGGTTGATGTGTTTGTGGTAGTTGGCGATTATGCTAGTTATGATGATGGAGGTGATTGATAAAAAGATTGATCACAGTGATGGTAGTGACTAATAGTAGTGGCTGAGGTGATGACAGTGGTACTGGGAGCTTGTTCCTCTTGCTTCAGGTAGATCTATCATTGTTTGCTGTTGGGTTTATGCAATCAAAGTTGGTTCAGATGGCCAAATTGATCGGCTTAAGGCTCGCCTGGTTGCCAAAGGGTATATTCAAATATTTGGACTTGATTATAGTGATACTCTCTCTCGTGGCTAAAATAACATATGTCCGATATTGGGCCCTTTATCGGTTGGACATTAAAAATGCTTTTCTCCATGGTGAGCTTGAAGGGAAGTTTATATAAAGTAGCCATTTGGTTTTGTTGCTTAGGGGGAGTCGGTCTAGCCTGGTGTGTCAATTGTTGGCAATTTTATGGTCTGAAACAGTCTTCTCAAGCCTTGTTTGGAAAGCTCACGATAGTAATTTTGGTTCTTGGCATGACTTGTAGTGAAGCTGATCACTCATCGACATTCTTCGCCAAATTCATGTGTTTTGGTGGTTTTTATTGATGGTATTGTTATTATCGGCAATAATCAAGGTGGTATCATTAGTTTAAAACAACTCTTTTTCAGCATTTTCAGGCTAAGGACCTCAACAGACCAACTATTGTTATTTCGCAATGCAAGTATGTCTTAAACATTATTGAGAAGATATGAATAATGGGGTGTAGACCCATTGACATTCCTATGGATCCAAATGCTAAACACCCTTAGCACAAGGGAGCCATTCAGTGATCCTAAAAGATATAGACGCCTTGGTTGGTAAGTTGAATTACATCGTGGTGACCGGACTTGACATTTCTTATTCTTGCGAGTGTTGATTGGGATGCAGTTGCTCGCATTTTTGGTATATGAAGTCACTTTCAATCAAAGGACTATTCTCTGAGGATCAAGGTCATGAGCAGATCGTTAGATAAACATATGTTGTTTGTGCAGGATCACCTTGTGATAGACATTCTACATTCGAATATTTTGTTTTAGTAGGAGGTAATTTGGTGTCCTGGAAGAGTAAGAAATAAAGCGTGGTTGGTTGATATTAGTGCAAAAGTAGAATATTGAATAATGGTAGTAGCATCTTGGCAGCTAGTTTGGATTAAATAGTTGCTGAGATAGTTAAAAATTTGGAAAAATTATGGAACTTGTGTGATAACTAATAGCCCTTTATGTCGCATCATATTCGATATCTTATGAAAGGAGTAAGCACATTGATGTTGACCGTCACTTTTTCAAATAAAAGATAATCTCCAGAGATATTGTTGCTAAATTTGTGAGATTGGATGAGGTTGTGAGAGGCATACCTGATACAGAAAAAATCTTCATTTGGGGAGACTTTAATAGGCATATCGGGGCAACCTTTAGCGAGTTTGAAGATGTTCATGAGGCTTTGGTTTTGGGGAGAGGAATGGAGGTGAGACGTCTCTCTTAGATTTTGGCAAAGCCTTTGAGTTAGTCATTGCTAACTCATGTTTTTCAAAGAGGGAAAATTACTTGATTACCTTTCGTAGTACGGTAGCTAAGACTCAGATTGATTACTTCTCCGAAAGGGCGATAAAAGCCTTTGTAAGAATTGTAAGGTTATTCCGAGTGAAAATATTTCTACTCAACATAGGCTTTTAGTGATGGACATAGAGATTAAGAGAGAAAAGAAGAAGGTTACTTATGCCCAATCGAGGATTGGATGGGGAAGCCTGACTCCTGTCCTCTCTCGAGAGATGGAAGAACAGTTGAGTAGTGTAGAGGCTTGGAGTAGTAGCGGAGATGTGAACAATATGTGGGACACTATTGCTGGTTGCATTAGAAAAGTAGCTACGGAGGTACTAGGGGTTTCGAGAGGGACCTTTGGTGGACGGCAGGGTGATTGGTGGTGGAATAGCGAAGTTTAAAGAAAAGTAAAGCTAAGAAGATCGCTTGTATGAAGTTGTTGGAGTGTAGGGATGAGGATGAGAAGCAAAGGCTTAAGGATATCTACAAGAGGGCAAAGACAGAAGCGAAGATAACGGTGACAAGTGCTAAGACAGTAGCGTTTGAGCGCGTATATGTGGAGCTAAGTGAGAAAGGCCGGGACAAGAGATTATATAGACTCGCAAAAGAGAGAGAAAGGAAAGCTCACGACTTGGACCAAGTGAAGTGCATCAAGAATAAGGTGGGTGAGGTGTTGGTGGATGACACTTCCATCAAGCTAAGGTGGCAAGCTTACTTTCATAAACTCTTAAATGAATAAGAGGATAGAGATATTGAGTTGGGTGAGTTGGCACACTCCGATAGTCAACGAGACTTTGGTTATTGCAGGCTTTTCAGAGTTGAGGAGGTTAGACGTGCTGTTAGTAGGATGAAGAGAGGTAGGGCGCTCGGACCCAATGAGATTCCGGTGGAGTTTTGAAAGAGCATGGTCAAGGATGGTATAGAGTGGTTACTATTCAATGCTATCATGAAGACTGCCAAGATGCCCGATGAAGGGAGAAGTACAATGGTTCCATTGTACAATAACAAGGGTGATATTCAAAACTGTAACAATTATAGGGGTATCAAGTTGTTAAACCACACTATGAAGGTTTGGGAGAGAATGGTGGAGATGAGGGTGAGAAATTGAGTGTCTATTTCAGAGAATCAGTTTGGATTCATGTCGGGGTGATCGACTACTGAAGTGATTCACCTTGTTCGAAGATTAGTGGAGAAATATAGGGAAAGAAAGAAGGACCTTCACATGGTGTTCATTGATCTCGAGAAGGCTTATGACAAAGTCGCGAGAGATGTCCTATGGAGGTGTCTAGCCAATGACGTATATTAGAGTGATAAAGGACATATATGATAGAGCCAAAACTCGGGTAAGAACGGTAGGAGGAGACTCTGAGTATTTTCCCGTTGAGGTGGGACTTCATCAAGGATCTGTGTTGAGCCATTTTCTTTTTTCCTTAGTGATGGATGAGCTGACATGGTCTATTCAAGAGGAGGTTCCATTGTGCATGCTATTTGCGGATGACATAGTTCTGATTGATGAGACTCGAGCTAAAGTTAATGATAGATTGGAGGTTTGGAGACATGCTTTGGAATCCAAAGGATTCAAACTGAGCAGGACCAAAACGAAACACTTGGAGTGCAAATCACTGTTGAGAGGGATGAAGCAAATAGTAATGTGAGGCTTATCACTTGAGCTATTCCCAAGAGGGGAAACTTTAAATATCTTGGGTCTATCATCCAGAGTAGTGGCGATATCGGCGATGATGTCACACATCGTATTGGGGCAGCGTGGACGAAATGGAGGCTTGCCTCTGGAATATTGTGTGATAGGAAGATACCACCTAAAATTAGAGGTAAGTTTTACATAATGGTGGTTAGACCATCTTTGTTGTATGGGGTGGAGTCTTGGCCATTTGAAAACTCACATGTTTAAAAGATGCAGGTTGCAGAGATGAGGATGTTACGATGGATGTGTGGACATACTAGGGCTGATAAGATTAGGAATGAGAGCATTCGGGAGATGTTAGAGGTGACCTCTGTGGTTGACAAGATGAGAGAAGCAAGACTGCGATGGTTTGGACATGTGCGGAGAAGAAATATTGATGCTCTTGTAAGGAGGTGCTAGAGGTTGGATTTAGGAGCTCCACGGAGGACTAGAGGTAGATCGAAGAAATATTGGGGGGAGTTGATCAGACAAGATATGGCGACCACTTGATTTCACCAAGGACGTGACTTAGATGGAAAAGAGTGGAGGCCGCATATTAGAGTAGCAGGCTACTAGGCTAGTAGGGATAGGTTAGTAGGATTAGTCGGGTCTTTATATCCTGTGGTGTTACTATCCGTCTTATATTTGTTAATTTTATTGTATCTACTTTCTATCCTTGCTTTTGTTATTAGTCGTTCTTTCTTGTTTTTCTTTTCCTTTCCTTTTTTTCGTATCTAGTTTATTCTACTTATGGGTTTTTGAGACGAAGGTTCCTCGGAAACAACCTCTCCACCTCTATGAGGTAGTGATAAGGTCTGTGTATATTTTCCCCTCCCCAGACCCCACTTGTGGGATTACACTGGGTATGTTGTTATTGGGTTATCAACTTGCATATATTTTCATCAAGTCCCTCTGGTGCTTGTATTAATTACATATGTAGCAAAATCGATACATTTTGCTTGTATGCACCAGCTTGAGGGGAGCGTTAGAATAGAAATCGGAATATGATTTGCATACAATATCTTGGAGAAGGATTATCATGTAGTGTCTATAAATAGAGCTTAGTGTAAATAGTGTTGATACACAATTCAATGATATTTTTTCCTATATTTCTCATATACGTCATTGTCATGTAGTGTCTATAAATAGAGCTTAGTGTAGATAACATTAATACACAATTCAATGATATTTTTCTCCTATATTTCTTACATATGTCATACTTAATACAGGGTTCTAAAGCTACTGGGGCATTTATATTGACAGCAAGTCACAACCCAGGTGGCCCTCATGAGGTATTACCAGCAACTTTTTCTTGATAATTTGTTATTTTTGATACTTTGTTTCTGCATCTTTCCAACATTATGTGATAACCTATTATTGAATTGGAAAGTTATTAATTTCTATTCTAGGATTAAACTGATGTTATGGTCCTTTTATCAGCTCATGTTTGATTCACAGTTGAAAAGTAGGATTTTTCTTCTCTCTCTACAGCGTTTCCCTTGCTTTGTTATGACTAAATTGTATTCTCTGAGAACTGAAAAGCATGCAACGTTCTAAGAGTCGTTCCATTAGCTTGTAGAATGGTAAAATTAGTACGCTTCCATTTTTTTAAAGATCTGGTTTTGCTGATTGCTTGTTTGGCCTAAATAGACATCTTCCTTTTAAAGTTGAAAAAAACAGAACTTAGACGTTCTGATTTCTATTCTCTAGGGAGTTGGTATTTATTTCTATTTTTCGTGAGGGCGGGGGAGGGGTCAGGATGAAATTTGCCTTTGTGCAGCTGATTAAGAATATCTATAACTATATACACACAATAGCCATCTATGTACATGCCCTTTAAGCATGTTCTATTATTTTAAGGAAAAAAGTTGCAGGGAAGAATACATCATGGTTGGTGAAATGATTGTGTCTCCTTTCATATTATTTTAGTAGGCGTTTGGCCATGGATTCCAATATTTATCACTTTTTTGGGGAATTTATGGAGCTGAAGTTGTGTTTGGTTATACTTTCTGCAAAGAACCCTTGGAATAATGTTCGTTGATGTACTTAAATACAACTTCAAAAGTAAAAAATCGAGTTAGAGAACAGTTATAAGCTCACTACTATTTTTTTCATAAAAGAAGGTTATAAGCTGTTTTCCAGATTTGAAATACAACTTTAAGTTGGATTTGGAATTTTCATGGCCAAACAGTGATTTTCAAATAAAGTGAAAATTATTCCAGAAAAAACTGAACAATTTTTATGGCCAAACTGGTACATAGTATACCTATTAGAGAGTGTTAGGAATGCCTTTGAAATAACTATTAGTCTCGAAAGGTGTTGTATTTGGAGGACAACACCTTTAGTGGGAAAATGGTTAATGAAAATAAATAAAATGTAGGATATCAGTTTGGTTTAGAATTCTTATTAAACTGTTTAGACTTCCTGTTTTGAATACCTGCTAGAGTGTTAAGCATACCCAGGTGATAAATTGTCAGCTTTTCCTGAAGATTACAGTTTCTCATATGCATACACCTGTAGGATTTTGGAATTAAGTACAACATGGAAAATGGTGGACCTGCCCCGGAAGGTATAACAAACAAGATCTATGAGAACACCACAACAATAAAGGAGTACTTGATTGCCGAGGGCCTGCCTGATGTAAGATGCACTGCTTCCCTAGTACATTTTCCTGACTCTTAATTTGATTTATGAAGTAACATTTTGATATGGCCCAACTTGAACGTAGGTGGACATATCTGCAACAGGTGTCTCAAGCTTTGAGGGTCCAAAGGGCAAATTTGACGTTGACGTTTTTGATTCGACTAGTGATTATCTGAAATTGTTGAAGTATGAATGTTTATCTTATGTGCAAAAATAAATGTCTTTCTGCTTTCAGTTGGGAATATATGTCGAGTAATGCTTATACATGTAAATGTATCCTTTGATATCTGAAGGTCAATCAACAATTTGTTGCAAGGGCACTATTCAGCTATTATTGAACTTTTGAGTGTCATGCCCTTCCAATTTGTAAAGGCTCTGTAGTATGTCTTGGGCTTCTTGTTGACTGAACAATTGGGATGTTGCTTCATGCATGTATCTTTGGACATTGTTCTAAAGCTAATTTTCACCTTTATTACCTTTCATATATATATTTTTAAAATTTGTACTTCAATTTAGTTATTCTTTTTGAAGTAAATTTTCTTTTTTGACTCAATATTTACTCTGCATATCTGTTTCCAGGTCAATATTTGACTTCCCAGCAATCCAGAGGTTGCTCTCTTCTCCAAAATTTAGTTTCTGGTATGCACGTTTCAGTCCTTTTTCATGTACATTCCCCAGTCAATTGCTTTCTTGCTAAGAGTATCATCTAGGTACTCACATATCTGCCCGCGTTGTAGCTATGATGCACTTCACGGTGTTGCTGGTGTACATGCAAAGCGTATATTTGTGGAGGAGCTTGGGGCAAATGAAAGCTCTCTAGTTAATTGTGTTCCCAAGGTCCTCTCATTTTCCTTTCATTGAGATTTTTCTTGCATTAAACTGTTCGACTTTCTGTTCTTCTAAAGCTATATTTTAGGACTCCTTTTTTTCTTTCTACTACATGTATGATTAATTTAATAGGAGGACTTTGGTGGAGGGCATCCTGATCCCAATCTGACATACGCAAAGGAGTTAGTTGCACGTATGGGATTGTCTAAAACGCATTCTGAACCAAATCCACCAGAATTTGGGGCAGCTGCTGATGGAGATGGAGATCGTAACATGATCCTGGGGAAAAGGTAACTTCTTGCTGATTTCTTTTTTGAACTACAACTAGTCTCTTGCCTGAGTTGCATCTTAAATTTTGTTTTGTCCATTGTTTATTTTGTAGATTCTTTGTGACTCCTTCTGACTCTGTCGCTATAATTGCTTCCAATGCTGTACAAGCTATTCCTTATTTTTCTGGAGGTTTGAAAGGTGTTGCCAGGTCTGTATCACTTGGAGTTAAGCTGTACATGATTGTTATGCTGTTGATATTTTTATTCAAGAGGAATTCATCTTGTGATGACATAGTTGCAAGTGATGCAATGCTAATCGTTCTACAGGAGTATGCCCACATCTGCTGCTCTTGATGTAGTTGCTAAACACCTGAACTTGAAATTTTTTGAGGTACTACAGCTCCATTGACATTTATATGTTATTTAGTTTATCTTTTGTTGGTGGGCATGCTGATTTTACATTTTCCATTGCCTTTGTTGAGGTACCCACTGGTTGGAAATTTTTTGGTAACTTGATGGATGCTGGAATGTGTTCAATTTGCGGAGAAGAAAGTTTTGGAACTGGTTGGCTTTCTGGACTTAATTCTTGTATCTAATTTGATACAAGTAGGTTTGGACAATGTAAGTGGATGTGTAAAGGCATTAAATCTTTTTAATTATCTCTTCACAGGCTCAGACCATATTCGAGAGAAAGATGGAATATGGGCTGTTTTGGCTTGGTTATCTATCCTCGCCTATAAGAACAAGGACAACCTTGGGAAGGGTAACCTTGTGTCTGTTGAAGATATCGTTCGCCAACACTGGGCAACCTATGGACGTCACTATTACACTCGATATGACTATGAGGTTTTTGCTTGACAGTTCCTATGTAATGTTATTTGTGAGTATTTTCTGTGTCTCCTCAACTCAAATCATGTCAATCAATTTCTTCTGTTTCTTTTAGAATGTCAGTGCTGATGGTGCAAAGGAGCTTATGGCTCATTTGGTGAAGCTGCAATTTTCCATTGATGAAGTTAACAAGTAAGCTATCCTTTAGTTTCAACTTTCAAGTTTCTCTCTGGATGTAATGTTTCTAAACCATGTTTAAGGCAATTTCCACTCATTTTGTAGTTCTATATTTTTATATTTATACTTTGATGATGCCCATCGTTTGTATGAGAAATTCCAGAACAAACTATAGCTTAAACAGGGGGTAGTAGGTCTTCCTTAAATTGTAATTATAACACCATGAGATTTTTTTAGACCGATCCTGTGTGCTCAATGACACTTCATGAGATTTTTTTAGACCGATCCTGTGTGCTCAATGACACTTGGAGCTGGTATAGATAGTAGCTAAGAGGTGCAGCTGTACTATAACGTATTTGTCGGGGCGTTTTCATTTTTTATGATCTTCTTGTTGATTCATCTAGCGCTACTCATTTATTTAACAGAACTGGTGTCATCTTGGAGACGTTTTTATTCCCTTACCAGGCACCAGCATATAGTATCTGTGACTCCTTCCCTCAAACTGAAAGCCTTTCATAGTAGGAGTTTCAGGAGATGTACCAAATTATAATCTTCTGCCTGCCTTCCACTTTCTACTGATTTTTCATATGGCTAAACCAAATTCAACCAGTCAAGGGGCCATCTTTCCCTATGTGGTAGATTCATTGATAATAACCGGGTTACTTGAATAAACAAGAAAATAATGCGAAAAAGTGAGAGTAAATAGATTAAAGATAGGATTGAAAAATATGCAAAATTTGGGTATTTATCCCCAAATTCAAAAGTGCTAAGAACCCTATTTGATCTTTGTATTAAAAAATTAGCATATTAAATTTAATTAATGATACTAATAGAGTCACTTCAAGAACTTAAATCAAAAAGTTATCTAGACCCCTATTTTGAAGAAATTAGAGATTAATTAATATAAGAGTAATTACCTTTAATTTACGAATAAGAACATAAGATATCAAGTTAAAGAATTAATCCTACCTCTTAAAGAATCGTTCTTATAAGGTTGTAAGGTAAATCCATAGTCACCACACACAGAGGTGTAAAGAAGAGAAGCCTCTCAAATAATATTAATCATGTCTAATAAAAATAATAAAATCTACCCCTATATATAGGGGAAAAACTATTCCAAATAGAATGGGATTAGAATCTACTTTTATGGAATAATTAATAAATAAAATACCCATTATTAGTAGGCAATGACACTAAATCAAGGACAGTAAGGGGTTAAAACCATAAACAACTGCAAAAGGAGAAGACCAAGTAGAAGAATGAATAGTTCCATTATAATCAAATCCCACCAAAGGCAAGTGATCCTCCCAAGAAGTTAATTTATCTTTCAAAACAGTTCTCAACATGTTATCTGAAGTTCTATTCACCACCTCAGTTTGCCCATTAGCCACCTCATTAACAAACAAATCAGCCACATGAGAAGCATCATTAGTTTTCAGTCATGGAATGAAATGTGGCATCTTGGAGAATCTATCCACTAAAACATAGACACTATCCTTGCCATACTTTGTTTTGGTAAACCTAAGACAAAATTCGTAGATATGTCTATCCAAGGTGAAATTGGAATAGGCAAGGGAGTATACAAATGTCGTAAAACCCTAGATTTATCATGTTACATTCTAAGCATTGTGCTCTGGATTTTTCTACATCCTTGCGCATGCCAGCCCAAAAGAAATTTTCAGCAAGAATATCTGAAGTTTTTGGCACTCCAAAGTGCCCCATAAGACCCCCACAATGTGCCTCTCTTACAAAAACATTATTCAATTGACATATTGGCATACACAATTATTTTCCTTGGAAAGGAACCCATTACATAGAGTGAACTTCTCGAAGGGTCCCTTCAAACAGGCAATATAAGCAACCCCAAAGTTTGAATCATTATCATATGATGTATTCATGTGATCGATTACATCAGCTTATAAGTAAGAGTAAAAACAAGACCACCATACCTTTAGGACAATGTTTCAGCCACCACATTATCCTCACCTTGTTTATATGAAATCACAGAAGGAAACGTCTCAATGAACCTCACCGATTTGGCATGTCACTTACTTAGCTTGACTTTTCAATTACCTCAATGATTCATGGCTGGTCTTTATCACAACCTCACGCGGCCACAAATAATGTTGCCAATTAGCCTAAGCCCTTACCAAGACGTACAATTCATGATCATACATAGAATAATTCAATGTAGCTCCACTCAATTTCTCACTAAAATATGCATTAGGCTTAGAATCTTGTATTAAAACAGCCTCTATACCTTTTCCACTAGCATCACATTCAACTTCAAAAGATTTAGAAAAATCAAGTAATTGTAACAAAGGAGCAGAACACAACTTATATTTCATGATATTAAATGCATGCTCTTGTTCTTTTCTCCAATTAAACACTTTATCATTATTAATGACTTCTGTTAATGGTGCAACAGTTGTACTAAAATCCCTCACAAAGCTCCTATGAAAGCTAGCAGTGCATGAAAATGCTCAACTTCAGTCTCACTCTTAGAGATAAGCTATTCTTGTATTACTTTAATTTTGTTTTCCTCTACTTCAACACCATTTGAGCTAACAACAAACCAAGAAAGATTACTTTATCATCACAAAATGTGCACTTCGAGAGATTAGCATACAATTGTTGCTCCCTAAGCACATCAGAAACTAATCTCAAGTGTTCCACATTTCTTCAGGAGAGGTAGAAAAGGTCAAAATATTATCAAACTACACCACAACAATTTGCTGTAAAAATCCTTAAATATATGGTTCATTAGCCTTGTAAAAGTGCTAGTTGCATTGGTTAAGCCAAACAACATCACTGATCACTACAATCCATACTTTAGTTTTGAAAGTAGTTTTCTACTCCTCTTCAGGATTCATTTGAATGTGGTGGTATCCGCTTTTTAAATCAATTTTAGAAAATATTTTAGAGTCATGCTATTGGTCAAGCATATCATTTATGTGAGGAAATAGGATGTTGATACTTTATCGTTATTTTGTTAGTGGTGCGACAATGAACATATCTTCCCAGATCGATCTTTTTTGGTACCAAGAGCATGGGAGCAGAACACAGGCTCATACTTTCTCCCACAAAATCATTTTCAAGCACTTCCTCTACTTTCCTATGTAGTTCTCTTGTTTCATAGGATTGCTTTTATAAGTGGGCCTATATCAGAAGTTGAGCTCCAGGAACAAAGTCAATTTGATGTTCTATTCCTCTCAAAGGAGGTAATCCTTTAGGGATATTGGGAGGAAATACGTCGCCAAAATCCTGCAGAAGTTCTATGACACCACTATGCAGAGAAATAGTTAAAATCGTTAGTGTTAAGAAGGACAATGGTCAGCTCCTCTTTTTTTGCAAGTAAACACTCTTTGGCTTTTGCAATTACTATTTTTTTCACCTCAGCTGCTTTCCTCTCACAATTCTTTCTTTTTTATCATTCTTTCCCACCTTTCTTTTCTCTCATTGTTGCTCTCTCTCTCCTCACAGCTCACTTGATTTTTTCCTTTCTCACTTTTTTTTCCACTCCTTTTTTGATCCCTCCCCATTTTTCATTGGTTTTTAGTCATTGCTGGTCTTCATACACTTGAGAAGGGCTTAAAGATGCAAGGATATATTTCTTCCCTGTATGTTCAAGAGAATACGCGTTTCTCCTCCCATCATGGAAGGCATATCTATCACCTCCCATCACGGAAGGCATATCTATCATATTGCCAAGGTTGGCCCAACAAAATATGACAACCTTGCATTGGTACAACATCAAAGAGAACTTCATCAGAATTCTCACCAATAGAAAAGGAAATAAAGCATTGTTTACTTACCTTGAGCTCCCCATATTCATTCAACCATTGAAGCTTGTAAATGGCCTTACGTTTCGTGCATGGAATTTCCAATTTCTCCACAACATATGTGCTCACCATATTAGCACAACTACCATTATTAATAATCATAGAGAAAATTCTACCCTTTATCCCACATTGTGTATGAAAAATATTTTCTCTTTGTGCGCCATCAATCTCTCCCAAATTAATGTCCACAAGACGCCTAACAAACCCCAAAAATTGTCCCTCATTATGATGAGCTACATCTCTCTTCTCCTAACTCCTAACGTCCTTTTCTTCTTCTCCCTCACTTTTTTCACTTTTATATTCCCTATTATCTTTTATTAAGACAACTCTTCTATTTGGACATTCAAATGCCTTATGTCCCCTTCCTTTGACACTTGTTACATTGTATAGCACGAGAAGGTGTAAAAGTTTTGGCCTCCCATTTACCTTTGCCCTTGTCGTTCTGTGATTTAAACAAAAAAATCCCTCATGTGTTGGCCATGGCTTCCATGGAGTTGTAGTAAATCGATTCTTTCCTGAGCTAGCTTATTGCTTTCTTTTATTTTGTTTTTCTACTTTTACAACCAACTCTACTAATCATCATATATTATTAAAAGTGATAAACTCCAACCTTCAAAGTTGGATTTCCATTTTGCCCCTACAGTTAATTAAAATTTAACCAACTATTTAAATAAATAGTAAAAATTAACTACACTGCTATTTTATTCACATAAATGCAGAATTAATTAAAAGTCCATCTATGGCATTTTAATTCTTTAGTTACTGACATTATACAAAAATGATTTTCAGCTATAAATTTTCATAAATTTTGCACTTGAAAACACAAATCAATTTCTTCCCCAGAAGTGGGATATTTGGTAGTTTTTTCACATTCTCAATTAAATTTTATGTAATTGTCTATTTCTCAAAAATTTTTTATGTAAAATATCTATTGCTTTTGTCAAAAATTATTCTCTCCTAAAAAATTGATTGTTTTTTTTTCCTTGGGGCACTTCATTCTACAATTTTGCAAGTTAAATATTTTCCCCCTCAATTGCTTCTCCTTATAACATTGTTGTATATGGATAATGTTGAAACATATAAAGAAAATATAGAAGATATATTTATTTGTGTGTCTTAACATGTACAAGTGAAGCCCTTTATA
>JAOTQR010000079.1:9537886-9565135 GCA_025774065.1 Solanum ossicruentum
ACTTAGAAGAAAATTTATATTTGGTCCCAAACTTTACCAAATTGAACCAATTAAGGACTTACGGGTTCTAACTTACGAGTTCTAACAGTTATATTGTTGCAATATTTTATTTATTTCTTTATTTGTAGGATCACCTTTAGTGTCTACTGTATCCATTTTAAAAGGTGAAGAGGTGACTATTCTACCATCTATCGGTAGATTAATTTCTTCTAAGGGAGGACTTTTAGATTCAACTACCTTGTTATTA
Source organism: Solanum ossicruentum (assembly GCA_025774065.1). NCBI lineage: Eukaryota > Viridiplantae > Streptophyta > Magnoliopsida > Solanales > Solanaceae > Solanum > Solanum ossicruentum. The sequence goes on from JAOTQR010000079.1 coordinate 9,538,134, forward strand.
GTAGTATACCAATTGTTGACAATCATATTTAATGACTCTTGTTGGTCGTCCAATTTTCCTGTATATTCAAACCATATAAAGAAATCAATATTGCATCTTAGTCTTTTCATATCTGTGCACCATTTTTCTCTAAAATTTATGCTTTCGTCTAAGGAATATTGTTGAATATACCACTGTCTTTAAAATTTCTGGACTAATCCACAATTTATCTAAATATTTAAAATCTAGTTGAAAATCTTCATCAGATATAATTGTACCGACATAACATCTAAGGAGTACAGACAAAGTAGTACCTTTACTAAATTTTCTATTATTATTGGTGGTGTCATTTTTTGGTTTTGAAAGAATAGAACCATTATTTATGATTTTTGTAGTATCTTTAATTATAACATTGTTATTAATTATTACTTTACTATTTTTAGAAGTGTTGGATTGAGTGTTGTATTGATGTTTTGTTGTTTTTAGTATAGTTTAGATTATGTAGACTCTTGGGGAATGTAGACATATCCCTATTATTTTTTATTGTTTTGTCTTGAACATCTTTTAAATTATGTAAATCTTTTAAAAGTGTAGACATAGTTTTAACATCTTTTATAATGTCTTGTAAGTTTGTAGAAGATAAAGACATGACTTTAATATACTATGGAGAGATAAACACTATCCGTAGGCCAATTGTCTATTCTAGATTTCTCTTTAATAATAAATTCTTATCATAGTACTTCCCAGTGATTTTCTACTAATCTTCAATAATTTTATTCCTCTAGGCATGGCGACAAGAACAACCTCTGGGTCCGGCACTATGACACACACAGTCTAGGCTACTCCAACAGAAAAGTACGGGCTTGTCAACTTCTAAATCGCAATTAACTGGTTAGCTTACTTTAAGGAATAAAACTAAGAACACGAGTAGAAGAAGCACAGTACCTGCTCAACTAAGAGCTTATTATCCCAAGAGCAACCCAGCGTAGACTGCTGGTCTAAGGAAAGTGACTGGAATTAGCTGCTCCTATTCATACCCTTCCTGGCCTACTTGGTTCTGATACTAGCTTGGGAGATGAATCGTGTTCCGGGATGGACAGCTATGGAAAATTAGGCAAAGTAACAGGAGGAGCAAGGATATATTAATTCTCAAAACAAATTTAATAAGCTTAAAGTAAAATTAACAAGAACAAATTAAAATAATATAATAAAATTAAAATTTTAAAACATTAAATCAAAATAACAGTAAAGAAAATATACTCACAAAAGCTTCTTTATTTATTTATTGAGGGAAGTGAGAGAACATGGTAATGGAAAGTTGGGAAAGTTGGGGGATAGAGTATGCAAGATTTCTAAGAGGTAAGTATTTGCATACCGTTTACTAATACAAGTTGAAACCTTAAATAGGCCTCAAAAAATGATGACTAACTTCTAACATCTATTTCCTATTTTATAAGTGTCCCTACATGAATACACCCCTTTTGTTCTACACGTAACTAAAAGTGTTGATAATTATTACTCATAGCTGAAATTATAATACATAGCAAATATCTATCTGATTGTTGAACATGTAGCTAACTGCTTGATCACGTTTCACATATATCTTCTTTCTTGAAAATTGGTTTGGTTGAACTTTGTTCCTTTGTCCTTTTGTGCATTGATAGATTATATGTAGATTCATGTGGGCCATCTTTGTTGAATTTGATAGAGTGCTGACTCTTTCTATTAATTAAAGAGGTATGCTTGTGCTATCCCTTGTGGATTTAACATATCTCTATTGATGGGTTCCTGTGATGATGCAGTATCTAATAATTCTATTATCTCTGTATTTGTATCAATATCTGTTAAGGCTTCTTCGAGCCTTCTTTTTAATTTTTCTTTGGAGGAATTGGGCTCCTTCTGTGATAAATCTGGAAATAACTTATTATTGCGGACTGTTGGTAGCCATCCTTTGGCCTTGATAGTTTTTCTTAGATAGTTGATGTCACGACCCAAGCCTAGGGCCTAGATGTGACCGGCGAATGGGGAACCCGAAGGAATCCCAAACAAGCCTCATAGCATATCATCACATATCCTTGGTCGAGGAAGCGAGATAAAACAACATAAGAAACATAAACAAGGGAAATTGGGACTAAGGGAGATAAAATTATATTTAAATATCTTGGATATCATAAGTGAGTCAAAGCTCAAGCATAATACATATTTTGTTCAACAACACCTCTAACATAGAACTTAACGAGGGCCAAGACAAGCAACCGGCCTCATCTCATAGTCAAGTATACCAAAAACGAAAGTATTAAATACATAGCATAAGAACATAGATGTTGCCCTCGAACATGAGGACTCACCAACAAGCTTGATTGGATATCACTAGCCATGTGGAGGAGGGTGATGGCCAAATAGAGCTTCGGTTCCTACATGGTTACATCATGTAGGCATAGAGTATGCATTAGTACGTTTGAATGTACTAAGTATGTGAGATGCAACGCAACAAGAGATAGACATCATAGTGAAAATGCATAAACATAAACAACAGATAGCATACTATCAATATGATAAGTATAAATGATGCTTGAAGTAAAACTTGTTAGTGAATCATATGCTTATATAGAATTAGAGCATGCATAAGAATAGACCATTATCATAGACCATGTGAGCTACTTCCCAAATCCAAGGAACACCATTCCTTGAATTGTGATTGAGGCTAGATACCCCCTCAACAAGGCAATCGGAGCTTGACACCCCCTCGTTAAGGTGATTGAGGCTTGCTACCCATCAACAAGGTAACTGAGGCTTGGCACCCCCTCGTCAAGGCGATGAGACTTGGCACCCTCTCAACAAGGTGACAAAGACTTGGCACCCTCTCGATAAGGTGATTGAGGCTTGGCACTCCCTCAACAAGGTGATTGACTTGCAACATCATAGATACTTTTCATGAGTTCAACACATATAACATACTTTCATCGTCACAAGGTCATCATATACCTACATTTCCTCTCATCATTGTACATCATATGAATACCATTGATTCATCATCATCATTTCATCATCAGATAATCAATCATAACACTATTCAATTCATAAGACATGCATTGGACCTTCAATCCTCAAGAAACCCTAGCCAGACATTTTATCAAACACTTGGTGGGTGTGTAGTGCTAGTGTAACACCATACAATTCAAGAGTGAAATCATGCAGGAAAATCCATTGTAAAACCATCCATCAATACCTTGCAACATCCTCAAGCAATATACATCAAACCCCCTCATCAAGTCTTACATTCGGTCCAAGATTTATAGCTCAAAACATACTAAAACAATCATACTTTCATAAACCCCAAATCAGTGTGAAGTGAAATTTATAATAATCAAGACCCATAAGTAAATCAATATTTAAATCATGCAATTTAAATAAAAAGGAGGCTTAGGCACCATGGGTGGAAGGACCCAATGGTTTAGCACACATACCTTAGTTTTTGGAGAAACCTTGAAGAATATTGGAGATGGTGACTTGAAGCTTGGTTGAATTCCTTCAGATCCGGAGAGGGTTTTGAGACTTGAATTTGGGACTGAAAATATGGCTAAGTGTTTGAGTGAGTATTGGGGAATGTTTAGAATGATATGAGGGTGATATAAGGCTAAATATAGGTAAAAACATGTATGGAAACCCTTGGGATGAAAACCCAAAACCTTGGACCAGAAAATAGAAAAATGATCAAAATAACACTGGGGCGCGTCGCACCCAAACGCGGATTACTCATTGTTTTTGTGCCAACTTTAAAATTCGTAATTCACTATGGTTGTTCTAAAATCGGGGTTAGACCCCTTTCCCCCTAATTTTGACCCTCTGAACAATAATATGAAGTTGGATTGTTAACGAATGGATTTTTCGATATATGGAAGTTAAAGTTTCGGGCATTCCGAGGCACATTTTTGGGCACTTTTTGAGGTTGTTTCAATATCTCCCCCTTGGGAACATTCTTCCCCAAATGTAAAAGATGTATAAGACAAGAGTGATCTAAACAAATCAGTCCCAACAAGAATGCAACATTACATTTAAAACACCATTTTCAAAATCTCAACATAAGTGTAAAATCGTCATAAGTTTGCCAACTTAAACATGAATACATATGAATGACATAGGGGTTGAAATACAAGGCTTGGAATCATAGAAAAGAACTTGGCGTGTTATCATAAGCTTAAATAGAATGAAGGAGATATGGATATTGCTTTTCCATGCCCGCACCGGCTCCCCGAGAATCACATACAAATAAACGACTCTTCCAAAGGGCTTTGACGAACCCTACATCATTATCAATCAATCTTCACTCATATTCACACAAATTCTCCACCGGACCTCCTCACAAGTCAACTCTTCCATCACAACACTCACAACTTCAATGAGTTCTATAGCATTGGAGTCACCAACACATCCCCCCAAGCTAGAAGCATGCAAAACTGGACGAACCATGACCATAGGCAACGCCCATCCAAATGCAACCTTACCAACTTCCTCTACACTCGAAAAGGACTCACAACCATAAATCATTATCAACCTTAATCACACCTATTCCACTTGTTGCGATGAACAACCATCTCCCCCTTGGGAGGCAACCTCCACTCTACCCTCTCTTTGCCCAAAACTTCAAACCCTAATAAGACAGAATCGAGGCCATGCTTAATCTAGACCTCTCCAACCCAAGAAGATTTGGAACCAACAAGAATACTACACCATCATGCTCAACTTCCTCCAACACAAGGCTACCTAGAGCACAGACCACAACATTAGCCTTGCTAGGAAAATAATGCACATCCATATCGTGACCCTTAAAAAATTCTAGCCACATTCTTGTTATCCTTCATTCACACCTATCATATTTAGCAAACAACCTCCCCTCATCAAAGACTTGCACACTACCCCCAAAAGGATTCACAAGGTCTAATTAAATCCATACTTCAAGACTAAAGACCACCACAAGCATAACAAGGTAAGGACTAAAGACCCAGTTCATGAAACCCATAAACATAGCCAATGCATAATTCAACCAAACAACTCTACCAATATTAATAATTCTCACTTCGGGACAAAGCTCAAACCAAATATCAATCTTAGCGAAGCGACTAACACATTGTAGTTGACCAAATAGACTGACCATCCTCAACCATCATATTACAACCTTACGGGTTCTACATTCATTAGAATATGACATGCAAGTAAACCAACTACCCCAAGACCTCCAACACATCAAGCTAAGTTCAACGAAGATCACAGGGCAAGACTTCTATGCAATAAGAATTGGGCAATCCTTAGAGATCAATTGAACTGCAAGACAAGAATGGACCTACCTTTTTGCTACCCCTTAAAACCCTCCCAGTCAAGACAGGTTCATTGGGAGTCAGAATCTAACTCTATGTGTCCAACAATCAATGGAGACACAACAGGCATGCAACTAATCTATCCCAAGTATAACATCAAAATCCACCACATCAAATCCAACAAGCCACAAGGCAAGACCTAATACAATACAAACCCAGATCAACATATACGAACCTTCTAGCAACCGTATACTCAACAAAAAGATAGACACCAAGGGTCCACACAACAACTCTGGGCACACAAGAAGCCCCGCTAGCAACCAAAAGAATAGATAAGAAATAGTGAAACTCAGATCCATCAAAATCAAAACCTTCATCTTACCTTCGTTCGCCTTCCTCTTTGAAGCGGCATGATCAACTAGAAGAGCAAAGAAAATTCATTTGATGGGGAAACCCTATCTCACTTTTAAAGTATAACATAGACCATGAAGAAGGGAAACATTTCCTAAAATGTCTCATAGCCTCTTAGTCATAGTTGTGGTGCACAACACAACCATGAATAAGACTCTAATCGATGCGGTGTGTTTGACTCCAAGGATCTACCAACCTAGTGCTCTGATACCATCTTTGTCACGACCCAAGCCTAGGGCCTATACATGATCAGTGAATGGGGAACCCGAAGAAACCCCAAACATGCCTCATAGCATATTATCATACATCCTTGTTCGCGGAAGCAAGATAAAACAACATAAGAAACATAAACAAAGGAAATTAGGACTAAGAGAGAGAAAATTATATTTAAATAGTTTGGATATCATAAGTGAGTCAAAGTGCAAACACAATATATATTTCGTCCAACAACACCTCTAACATAAAACTTAGCAGGGGCCAAGACAAGCAACCGGGTTCACCCCTCATAGTCAAGTTTACCAAAAAAGAAAGATAGTCCTAAATACATAGCATAAAAGAACATAGATATTGCCCATGGACAGGAGGACTCACTAACTAGCATAATTGGATATCACTAGCCACGGGAGGAGGATGAGGACCAAATGGAGCTTCGGTTCTTACATGGTGACATCACGTAGCCATAGAGTATGCGTTGGTACGTTTGAATATACTAAATATGTGGGATGCAATGCAACAAGAGATAGACATCATAGGCAAAATGCATAAACATAGACAATGGGTAGCATACTATCAATATGACAAGTATGAATGATGCTTGAAGTAAAATATGTTAGTGAAACATATGCTCATATAAAATTAGAGAATGCATAGGAATAGACCATCATCATAGTCCAAGTCAGCTACTTCCCAACTCCAAGGCACACCATTCATTGAATGGTGATTGAGGCTTGATACCTTCTCAACAAGGATACCGAGGCTTGACACCCCCTCATCAAGGTGACTGAAGCTTGCTATCCCCTTAACAAAGTGATGTGATGTAAAAATACAACACATTTGATGCCTATAACAAGGGATTTTATGAGTTCATAAAGCGATTTCTTATAGGTGTTATGTGTTTTTGTATAGGTACTGTAGAAAAGTTAGGTTGACATGATTTGGAAGAAAAGTTATAGATTTTGCTGAAACATATGCCATACGAATCATCCTATGAGTCGTAGCCCAAGCTATGTGTCGTAGGACATTTCATAGTAGGAAATAGAGACTAAAAGTTTAGAAATCTGCCAAGTGAGGGTCACCGCTATGAGGCCACCCTATGAGTCGTATGTCATATGACGACTCATATAAGTGGGATCATAGTAATAATCAGAGAGCCAAAACGTTGGACTAAACAGCTGAAGACCAAGGCTACAAGACCAGCATACAAGTCATAGTCCAAGCTATGACTCGTACTAGAAGGTCGTACCAACGAGGTCCAAAATGCCAAGAACCTAATATGAGACCCCGACTACGACTCGTAGGCTGCCCTACGGGTCATATCTGCAAGCCATCCCGATACTAACTGCCTTTTCTGCATTTGTTTTAGGTTATAACTTTTACACTATAAATAGTTTAAGTATGGTCATTTTAAGGGAGTTGACACTTGTGAATTTTTTTAGTCTTGTTCTTGAGCTCTTAAATATTCTCTTAAGAATATTTTAAGGGTTCCTAATCATATATTAGTATTTTCTCTTTGAAAACCCATTTTAGGGGAATTATAAATCTTGTGCTACACACTATGGAATTTATCAAGTTCGTAGGTTTGCAATTTTGGTGTCTTCACTTTCATTGGAATTGGTAAAATTCTTAACTATGCATTTTTACTTGCATTTTTGTGTGTTTTATCTTATCCATGAGTAGCTAAGCACCCACCACTTGGGGTTGTGAGAACCATGGGTAGTTGACATGAAATAACCTAGGTATTGAGCATTTTTATGATTGGGGTTTTACATGCATTGTGTATTTCCCTTCATTATTAACGTTGTTTGGTGGTGGACAACACCAAATCTTGCCTACTGTCACGATCTCGACCAAGGTAGTGATGAATAGGAAAAAGGAAGCAGATGACAGGATTTGGTCGATGTGTTCTCATCTAATTGACCAAACGTGAGCAAGGGAGGTTGACTGGGATGATAGGTAACGGTTAGTTAGCATGCCATGGTAACCAACTAAGCGCCATGGTGAAATTCGACCTTCACCTTCACAAGAGGGATGAAAGAACCTAAGTTACCATCTTGTATGCGATTCACCAATTGTAGTTATGTTATCTAGGCAATTTGAGTCAACGAACAATGGGAAACACAATTCCTAAGTTGTTCCCAAATTTGATATTTTCTCTCTTTTGAATTAGTGTTTATTTTATTTTTGCTTTTGAATCACAAAACCCCCTTCCCTCCTCACATCTATAGATTGTAATTATAGATATTAGAAATGATTAGTGGTGAATTCTCGTAGTCAAGACCTGTATTCCTTGTGTATTCGACCCTAACCTTAGTTAGGTTAATTACAGATAGCGACCGCTTTCTTATTGAAGGGTGACCATCAGATCAAAATTATGGCACCATTGCAAGGGAATATGACTAGGTTTTGACATGAGTTTGCTATTAATTAATTCTAGTGTTGATTTCTAGTATCTTGTGTAGTTTACTTTTTTTTCATTTTTGTTGTTTGAAGTTACTTGCAGGGCGTTCCAGGTTGTATGCCTAGCTCAAGGAGTCAAGGTGAACCCTTAGCTCTGATTAATTTGGAGATCCATCGACTTTCAGGAGAATGGCTCAAGTGAACAAAGATGTTGCGGTTGAGGAGGAGATAAATTTGAACAAGGAGGATATAGGAAGAGAGGAGAATCCACTAAGGGATAACAGACCTCAGCGTAGGAATTTCAACAAAAATGCTTATGGTTGGAACCTATACCGGTTGAACCCTAGGGCAATGGATGTGACAGGCTCTATAGTACTGCCACCTCTACCGGCAGATGCTAAGTTCAAGGTCTCAAGTGGATTACTCCCAATGCTCCAAAACCATGGCTTATTCACAGGGCTACCGTAAGAGGATCCTCACCGTCATCTCCAAAATGTCATCTTTGTGTGAAAAAGTGTTATGGGGACAAAAAATATTTCTATTGACGCTGTTAGATTAAGGGTATTTCCATTGTTATTGATCAGCAATATAGCTATTTGGTGGTTTGAGCTTCCTCCAGGTACCATCACAAGTTGGGCTGAGCTACAGAGGGTGTTCCTCGAAAGATATTTCCTGAGGTCAAAGAAATTAAAGCTTAAGGACCAAATTAACAATTTTGAGCAATTCCTTGGAGACTCTCTTAGCACTATATGGGAGAGGTTCACTAAATGCTTGAGAATGATTCCCGATCACAAGATTGTTGATGATGCTTTGGTCGAGATCTTTTATAGAGTACTTGATGATAATAGCAAAGCATGTGCCAACACGATCATGGGAGGTATTTTTCTTGATCAACCATTTGAACTTGTCGCTGAAAGAATGGAACAAGTGGTGAAGGCCAAATGAACATGGGGCCAAAGTGAGAGGGGTACAACAAAGAGTTCTTCTATGGTTACCATGAATAATGAGTAAGCAAACTTAAATGAAGAGATCATGGAGCAACTTGCTCAACTCTGTACAAGCATGGACTTTGTTTTAAAGCAAAACCAAGCAAGTGTACAAGTGGTGACGCACCAATACCCAAGGACGCTAGCGTATGATGATAAATTCTTTGATGAGGATGCATGCTTTGTGAGCAACCAAGTGGCAGGTTTCTAGAATAACCTTCAAGGATCCAATTTGGATTATTAGATGCAAGGTTCCGGGAATCAAGGTCGAAACTTCAATCAAGAAGGGGCATACAGAGATAATAGGGGTGGATATTATGATAGAGAAAGAGTGCTAGTTGCAAAATGGGGTAGAAGAGAAGGCTACAGGAATGGTCCTTATGTGCCACCACATAATCGTGATGCCGGATCAAGTAGTTCTAGGATTGAGGAAATGTTCAATAAGTTGTTGAAGAGAGTAGATCACCATGATCAGACTTTGAAGCGGATGAAGACTGATATTTCAAGCATAAACTAGAAAATTGAGTATCACCCGTGGTAATCAAGCAACTTGAACAACAATTTGGACAAGTGACTTCACAGTTGATCCAACACCAGAAGGACACCTTACCAAGCAATATGGTTCAAAATCCTAAGAATGAAGAATATTATAAGGCTGTGATGACTCGGAGTGGCAAAAGCACTGTGGACCCTCCTATGCCGATTGTTAATAATGAAGTTGAGGAGAGAGTTGTTGATATCAAGGTAACAGGTTAGGAAGAAACCCCAAGAAGCATGGGAGTAAAGTACTAAGAGGTGGGAGAGCAAGAGAAGGTCAAATCAATTCTAAAACCACCTCCTCCATTCCTACAAAGGATCAAGAAGAAGGAAGAAGATGGAAAGTTCAAGCAATTCTTGTTGATGCTAAAATAACTATCCATCAACATCCCTCTCTTGGAACCCTTGGAGAAATTCCTGGATACGCCAAATGTATGACGGATTTGGTCGCAAAGAAACGAACTTTAAGCCAAGAGCTCATATAATGTAGTGCAATCATGACTAAATGCCTACTGCAAAAGTGTGAAGATCCTGGTGCATTTACCATCTGTTGTACTATTGGTGACATTGAATTTGCAAGGGCATTGTGCGACATGGGTGCTGGCATCAACCTAATGCCTTTGTCGTCTTCAAGATACTTGTTCTTGGCACTCCTACCCCAACAAGAATGAGGTGTCTAATGGTCAATCGAACCATCAAAAATTCTAAAGGAATCCTGTTGGATATGCTTGTTAAAGTTGACACATTCATTTTTCCAGTGAATTTCTTGATTCTTGGCTGCGAGGTTGACATTGAGGTAACCATTATTTTGTGAAGACCTTTTCTATCCACTGGGAGAGCACTAGTAGATATGTATTCAGGTTAACTCTAATTTAGGGTGAATGATGCCTAGGTGGTGTTTGATATTTGTCAATCCATGAAACATCCAGATGAGTTCAAGAGCGAGGTGTGAGCCCATGATGATTGTTGATGAAGGAAGATGACAAAGTTGAGCCACGACGTTAAATAAGGCGCTTCTTGGGAGGTAAACTAAGGTACACCCCTTGCAATTCTCAGCTTGTATTCCTACTTTGAGGACAAAGTATTCTATTGTTGGTGGGGTGGTGGAAGTTATGGATTAAGGTTAAGTCTGAGTTGCCTCAGATCCATAACTTTCCCTATTTTTTATCCCAAGGTTTTCTTGTCGTGATTCCTTTTCCTTGTGGATGTTTAAATTCTTGTTGAATTGGTATGTTTTACAATGTGTAGATAAATTGTGAATGCATAGTAATTTTACTTACTTGTATATGTATAGTTCTTTAATGTTCTTTAAGTTTTATAAAACTTGGGTACCCTATTTTTTTTTTGGATTATGATTAGTGAGGCACTTGTACATTTTGAGTGTTTGGCAATGATTGTTTTGATATTGTGAGGGTAAGTTGAGGGTTGAAGTATGACCTATGAGTCTATACTTGATTGTGGGTGCAATGCCATGTATTATGTATGGACTAAGAACTTTCCCTTGTACTCTAAGCTTGGTGAAGTGACTTAGTTGATTTGGAAGAGATTATAGACCTTTGTTCTTATAGGAAGCCAACTTTTGCCTAAATTGCCTACCAAATGATCTAGTGAATCCCTTGTTCCGAATGTTTGAGCTTCTCATGTACTCATTCTTTCTTGACACCTTATTGACTTAACCTTATTTGATGAAATACCCTGATATTGGCCCTGATCTATCCTTGAACATGTGAACCTTGATTGACAATAAAAGCCTAAGTTGAGGGTGGCTGCATTGGTGGCCCTGGTTTGAGGTATGGATATTGTGACTTCGCCTTAGGCTAAAAGCCTAAGTTGAGGGTGGCCCTTATTGTGGTAAAGTAACAAAATGAGGTGGTTACTTGGGGTGAAAAGAAAGAAAATGATTATTTATGAGCCAGGTGAGAAAAGGAAAAGAAAGAGTGCTTTGATCTGAAAAGATAAGCAAAAATGAGTTTGAAATTAAGGTACAGCTGAAAAAGTGAAAGAAAAGCCCGAAAAATGCTTGAAATGGGGGAATAAGGGAGGAATTAGTGAAATTAGATGGGTTATGAAGGTAAAAGTGTTGGTAAGCATGGTTCAAGGATAGCTTTTAGTCACTAAATGCCTAAAATGCCATTCGAAAGCACCCTGAACCTATGTTACAAGCTCTTAAGTCCTAAAGTGATCCAAATCCACTTTGTCACCAATCTGAAAGATGAGTACAGGGGCAAGCTTATGGTTATTAGTCATTATGCATGGATTTCAATTATGAGAGTGAGAATGTTTCCTCAATCCCTGATCCCGAATGCTTTTGAGCGAGTGTACGGGACTTCTATCTAGTGAGGGCATTTGTGCTACTTGATTAGCATAAGACTGCACCAGTGATTGTGGAAGGTTGATGTTCCTTAACTTATCACAGTTGAATTGATAGGTATCTCATTGTGTCCTTGTCTTGCTGAATAGCCTTGAAATCCTATTTTGAAAAGGATAGGGGGTACGTAAACCTGAGAAGTGATCTATATGCCAGTAGTATAGTTGTTATGTATTTTTCTTTGTCTATGTAGATCGAGTCACCGCTTGAGGAAAAGCAACAATTCTAAGTTGAGGGTGTTGATATGTTGTCAAAATAAAACACATTTTATGCCTAAAACAAGGGATTTTGTGAGTTCTTAAAGTGTCTTTTTATAGTTTTATGTGTTTTTGTGTTGATATTGCAGAAAAGTGAGCTTGGCATGATTTGGAAGAAAAGTTGCAGATTTTACTGAAGCATAAGCCATACAAGTCATCCTACGAGTCGTAACCCAAGCTATGAGTCGTAGGACGCGTCATAGCAGGAAACAGAGACCAAAAGTTCACAAATCTGCCAAGTGAGGGTCACTCCTACGAGGCCACCCTACAAGTCATATGTCATATGACAGCTCGTATAGGTGGAATCACAGCAATAATCAGAGAGCCAAAATGTTGGACCAAGAAGCTAAAGACCAAGGCTTTGAGACCAGCATACGAGTCGTAGTCCAAGCTATGACTCATACCAGTAGGTCATACCAGCGAGGTCCAAAATGCCAAGACTCTAATAAAAGACACTAACTATGACTCATAGGCCGCCCTATGAGTCGTGTCTATGAGACTTCCCAGATGCCACTGACTTTTTTGCATTAAATTTAGGGTTATAACTTGTACACTATAAATAGTTTAACTAGGGTTTCAGTTTAAGGGAGTTGCCACTTGTGAATTTTTTTAGTCTTGTTCTTGAGCTCTAAAATATTCTATCAAGAATATTTTTAAGGTTCCAATATTAGATTAGTATTTTCTCTTTGAGTACCCTTTTTGGGGAATTGCAAATCTTGTGCTACACACTTTGGAGTTTATCAAGTTTGTAGGTTTGTAATTTGGGTGTCTTCACTTTTATTGGATTTGGTCAAATTCTCAACTATGCCTTTTTACTTGCATTTTTTTGTGTTTTGTCTTAGCCATGAGTAGCTAAGCATGCACAACTTGGGGTTACGGGAACCATGGGTAGTTGACATGAAATAACCTAGGTATTGAGTATTTTTATGATTGGGGTTTTGCATGTATTGTTTATTTCCCTTCGTTATTAACGTTGTTTGGTGGTGGTTGACACCAAATCCTACCTACTATCATGATCTCAAACATAGTAATGACGAATAGGAAAAGGGAAACAGATGAAAGGATTCGGTTGATGTGTTCCCGTCTAATCGACAAAACCTAACCAAGGGGAGGTTGAATGGGATAATAGGTAATGGTTAGTTGGCATGCCATGGTAGTCGACCAAACGGCATGGTGACATTCGATCTTCACCATCACAAGAGCACTGGAAGAACCTATGTTACCATCCTATAGGCGATTCACCAATTGTAGTTATGTTATCTAGGGAATTTGAGTCAAGGAACCATGGGGAACACAATTCCCAAGTTGTTCCCAAATCTGAGTATAGATTGTGGTTATAGATATTAGAAATGATTAGTGGTGAATTCTCGCAGTCAAGCTTTGTATTCCCTATGAATTCGACCCTAATCTTGGTTAGGTTAATTACTGATAGTGACTGGTTTCTTATTGGAGCGTGACCATGAGATCACAAGGCAACCGAGGCTTGGCACCCCCTTGCTAAGGTGATTGAGACATTACACCATCTCAACAAGGAGATTAAGACTTGACACCCTCTCAACAAGGTGATTAAGGCTTGGCACCCACTCAACAAGATGATTGACTTGTAACATCATATATATTTTTCATGAGTTCAACACATATATAACATACTTTCATCATCACAAGGTCATCAGATACCTACATTTCCTCTCATCATTATACATCATATAAATACCATTGATTCATCATCATGCCATCATCATTTCATCATCATATAATCATCATAACACTATTCAACTCATAAGCCATGCATTGGACCATCAATTGCTCAAGAAACCCTAGTCGGACATTTTATCAAACACTTGGTGAGTGTGTAGTGCTAGTGTAAAACCATGCAATTCAAGAGTGCAATCATGCAAGAAAATTCATTTTAAAACTATCAATCAACACCTTGCTACACCCTCAAGTAATATACATCAAAACCCCTTATCAAATCTTACATTAGGTCCAAGATTTATAGCTCAAAACATACTAAAACAATCATACTTTCATAAACCCCAAATCACTATGCATTGAAAGTTTTAATAATCACGACCCATAAGTAAATAAATATTTAAATCATGTAATTTAAGTAAAATGGAGGCTTAGGCACCATAGGTGGAAGGACCCAATGGTTCAACATCACATACCTTAGCTTTTGGAGAAACCTTGAAGAAGATTGGAGATGGAGACTTGAAGCTTGATTGAAATCCTTAAGATCCGAGAGGGTTTTGAGACTTGAATTTACGAGTGAAAATATGACTAAGTATTTGAGTGAGTATTGGAGAATGTTTAGGATGATATGAGGGTGAAATAAGACTAAGTATAGGTAAAAACACATATGGGAACCCTTGGGCCCAAGACCCAAAGCCTTGGACCCGAAAATAGAAAAATGCTCAAAATAACACTGGGGCGTGTCACGCCCCCAATGCGGATTACTCACTATTTTTTGCCAACTTGAAAATTCGTAATTCGCTACAGTTACTCTAAAATTGGGGTTTGACCCTGTTCCCCCTAATTTTGACCCCTTGAACAAGAATATAAAGTCAAATTTTCAAAATAACGAACGAAGTTTTAGATATACGGAAATTAAAATTCTAGGTATTCCAAGGCACATTTTCGGGCACTTTTTGGGGTCATTTCAGTTGATACTTTCAAATTCATGGATGTTGAAAGACCAACTAATAATATAAGAAATCCTTTTGGAGATTAAAAATTTACACAACTTAATATTTTCTGCTGAAGTTGAAATATTTTGTTTTCTACCTGGAATCTATCAAACAATGCCTGATATGCTATTGATAATACCTATCTATTTCCTCAAAATTGTCTATACCACTTGTAAAACCATCGAGGAATTACTACATCCTTCATTGCTTTGGAATATTTTATAAAACATATATAGGTGTTGGGCCTAATGTACATGAAATTGTACCAGGCTGCCTTATAATCATACTAATTAAATATTTGTGATCGATGAACTTTTGATAACAGAATTGGGGTGTGTAGGTGATCTGCAAACCACTCAAAATGGCTTAATATCCTTTTAATCGTGAATTTTCCGTATCTATGTGGCCTGGATTATTTTCTTCAAATATGTGCTCAAACTCTATCGAATCAGTATCTGTTAAGATGAACTCATAGAACCTCTGGGTTTTGAGGGGATCTTCTATTTCCACATAATTCTGATTTGTATAGCAGGGCTTTAATAAGTCTGAGATTCCACAATGTTGATATTTTTTGTCCACCAACATAATGTTGATATTTTTTGTCCATCACCAACGATGCGGTGTGTTGGACTCCGAGGATCTAACAACTTAGTGCTCTGATACCATCTTTGTCATGACCCAAGCCTAGGGCCTAGATATGACACGGTGCATGGGGAACCCAAAGAGACCCCAAGCAAGCCTCTTAACATATCATTACACATCCTTAGTCGGGGAACCAAGAAAACAATCAACAAGAGATAGCAAATAGGGATAATCGGAGCAAAGGGACAACCTTCATATCATAAACAATAAGAGTTAAGAGAGAGTCAAAGCTCATAGCATAATACATATCACATCCAATAACACCTCTAAACCTTAGATACTTAGCGGGGGCTAAGACAAGCAACCGGACTCACCCTTATATTTATGGCTATAGGTAATCCATACATACAAGACATAATCTAAACATAAGATTGAGAGGAGATAGATATTGTTCCCTCACATGAGGACTCATTAAGCTAACTTGAACAATCCATCGAGCCACGAGGAGGATCAATAGGAGCTCCGGTTCCTACATGGTGATATCATGTAGGCATAGAGTATGCATTAGTATGTTTGAATGTACTAAGTATATAAGAAGCAATGCAACAAGAGATAGGCATCATAGGCAAAATGCATAATCATAAGAAATGAATAGTATACTAACAATATGACATGTGTGAATGATGCTTAAGTTAAACCATGCTTATATAGAACATAATACGAGTGTAAAGAGTGACCATTATAGTCCAATCCAAGGCCTGCCACCTCCTTGGAGAGGCGCATGACGTACAAACCCCTTCATGAGGTTGATGGAGTACAAACTCCCCAAAAAAATTATTAAAGTATAAACCACCCAACAAGGTTAATGGGTACAAACCCCAAATAAGGTTGCACGGGCCTACCACCTCCCGAGCAAGGCGATCGAGGTACAAACCCTCAACAAGGTTACCCGAGCCTATAACCTCTTGAGTGAGGCTTGGTCGTCCCAAACACTGTAGAGATAATATCATATACATACATTCCATTCATCATCCTACACATATATTCCTCTCATCATCATATACAACATTCCTTTCATTATCATATACATACATTTCTCTCATCATCATGAAGTCATTCAACTTATAAGACATACCTTCAATTCCTCAAGCAATCATAACCGAACATTTTGTCAAAAACTTGGCTGATGTATAGTGTTAGTAGAAAACCATGAAATTCAAGAGTAAAATTATGCAAGAAAAATTGAAATAAAACACCTCACCAATACTTAGTAATACCATGTTGCAAAATACATTAACAACCCTCATCAAATATCAAGAGAGATCGTAGTTCAATAACTTAAAACATGCATAATCATAATAGGTAAATTATCCCATGGTATAATCTTAAAAATGAGTAATCATGTATTGAAAATTAAACTTTCATGAAATCCCAATGTAATGTATGATCATAATCTCTAATGAATAATACCCATAAGCAACACAACTTGGAAATATGAAATTTTCATAGAAATGGAAGATTGGGCTTTATGGGTGAAAGGAACCCATGAATGAAACCCATGTACCTTAAACCTTAAATTTTCTTGAAATTGAGTTGGGAAGGACTTGAAGTTTGGAAGTGGATCTTGGAATCCAAAGCTTGCTCTTGAGTTTCCTTGAATTTGTATTGGGGTTTTGATGGAGGCTCTTGAGAGAATTTGAGAGTGTATTCCAATTGGGAGGAGTGAATTTGATCTTTAGGAATAGGGTTAGGTCTTTAAGAGATATTAAGATAGCATTAAAATTCCAAATATACCAATAGAATTGGCTGAATTTACGAAACGCCATTAATGAGGCAGAATTTGGCAAAACCCCGTAATACCACTGCACATACAAGTTCTACAAAAACGGGCATAACTTCTTCATCCGAACTCTAAATAAGGCGAAACCAAGTGCATTAGAAAGATAATTCAAAGAGATTTGATTTGGTTGGCCGTGAGCCACCTAGTTCTTTGTGTTCTAAGAGATATGCCCCTTTACAGTTGACCCTCCTACCGTACTTGTGCAAAACTTAGCCAACGGAAATTCTTCTGAACTTGGCTTGATGTAGGGGACCCACGATGGTCTTAAATGACATAAATAAGCTTGAATTAGATTTGAATGGGAGCTTGAAACTTGAATGAGTTTCTTGAGACCCGGAAGTGAGTTTGGGACACTTGAATTGGGTGAAATATTTGTCAAAATGTTTGAGAGAGTATTGGGGAATGTCTTGTATAATATGAAAGTGAAATATGGCTAAGTATAGGTATTTTCATGTTTGGGAACACTTAGTCCCAAGACCAAAAAGTCTTGGACCAAACAAGAAAAACAACTCACAAAACAAACTGATGCGCACCCTTGGCGCGTCGCATGTTGGCGCGAAATCCTCACTGGAAAGTGAATTTTGGAAAAATGAAATTGCAATTCATTTGATCTAAATTTAGGGTTAGACTCATTTCTCAATCAATTTGACTCCTTGATCAAGAATATAAAGTCAAATTTTCGATATCACACACATATTTTGAGAAATTACGATTTCGGGTGCTTTCGAGCCACACTTTTGGGCACTTTTTGGGGTCTTTTCAAATTATCTTTTGAGAATTATGGTAATTTAAATATTCGATTAGTTTCTAATTTTTTTATGTTTATCATTGTAAGAGGGATTTGGTTTATCATTAAAGACCAATTTATTGTCAACTTTGAGAATTTGGTTGCAGATTACATATAAAAGTTAGTTCGTATAATTATTTTGTTGTAGTATTTTATTTATATCCTTATTTGTGGGGTCACCTTTGGTGTCCACTATAACCACTTTGAAGGTGAAGTAGTAACTATTCTACCATCTATAGGTACACTAATTTCTTCTAAAGGGGGAATATTGGATTCAATTACTTTTTTTGTAGTAGTATACCATGTACTAACAATCATATTTAATGATTCCTGTTGGTCATCTAATTTACCTGTATATTCGAACCATTTAAAATATTCTATATTATATCTCAGTCTTTTCATATCTTTACAACAATTTTCACTAAAATTTGTTCTTTCATCTAAGGAATAATTTTATATATACAACTGTCTTTTAATGGAATTTTCTGGATTAACCCCTAATTTATCTAAATATTTAAAATTTGGTCCAAAATCTTCATCTAATCTAATCATACACAAGGAATCTTTTGTTGTTTTTCACTAGTGGTGAGACCTATTAGTTTTATGGGTTTGCAAATTTTTGGTTCATATTCTACTTTTGGAATAGTCTCTGAGAAGTCTACCCCTTTTAATTTTCTATCTATCTCTCCTAATAATGTTTCATCCTCCTCCGTAGTCCTGGAAAAGGACAATCTAGAAAATAACATTCTTCTACTTGAAGAGGCGTAACTAAAGGATTGGGATCTCATAAGTTTTAAATCTATAGATCCATCTGGAAATTGAATTACTTGTTCAGTATTTGAATTTTCTTGCTCAATTTCGAGCTCTGTTATGGAGTCGAAATGCCAATTATCACTTGTCACTACGTCATCCCATTTTACCATTTGTGTGACAAAGGTATTATTGTGACTATGATTTGCTTTCATAGGCATAGTAACTCCTTTATTACTTACCATTTTAGCCTTAGGGGCTAAGATGGTTTTCATTAATCTATAATATGCTATATATATTATAGCTATTTTTCTTGTATTAACTTTACTATTCATATTTTTAGTTCTAACATTTAATGTTAAAGTGTCCATTACATTTTTATCATTAATATATATAGAATAATTAGGATAACAATTAAAACATGACAGGTTGTTAGCCAGATTACTTTATAGTACTGCTAGTAATGAATCATCAATATTTATGACACCCTCCGGGAGAGTACCACAGGCATAACTGGTACTCGGAAACTATTGCTAGACCCCAAGTGGACCACCTGGTCTCATCGCCTTCATTCTGTCAATTCATGTTGCGGAAGATATCAAGTAATTACAAAGGGGCTATCAGTGGGCTGAGAAACTATCACAATAACTATCATATAGAGTATGAAGAAAAGAGCAACTCAATAATAATAGGGAAACAGGAAAAGCAATCCCAACCTTAACTATCAGCTATCCATATCTATAAAGCCTCTATAGCTAATCTCTAGGAAGGTACCATGACAGGTCATAGCTACCACAGTCAAATGAAATTACTTAAGTAAAGGAAAGATAAAGATGTCCTCCAAAAGAAAGTGAGGACTCACCAAGTCTCTGTTTCGGTATCTGTGAACCTCAACGATCGGTCTGCTGAAGTCCTCTGTGTACAGTTTCTACATCATAAAATGATGCAACACCAAAGGGGCAGTAGTACGTGGAATGTACTGTATGTAAAATGGGCTAAAATAAACAGTATATAATATCATCAGCTCATCAATCACTCATCTTCAACTCAGAGTAGGAATAGGACTCTATCACCACATTATCCATCAAGACATCAGACAATCACATTAACTTCAGAGTACTATCATCATGAAACCTATCTAGGAGTTTCTATAACCGATAACCACCACCTATGAGCCAGTGATGATACAACAAAGAAATATTATTGCCACATTCGTTCAGTACCTTGCCGGGGTACGGGACGATTCTATCGGTGATCCCAAAAGAAGTCTATGAAGCCCTTTGTAGGGGCAAAGGAAACATATGCTTTCAAGGTCCAATCCTCTCCTACGCTGGCAATATAGATAATGAGTGCGAGTGGCACTCACTCTCACCCATTTCAATGCTAATATTCCTCCCAGGACTCAACATGCTCATAAGTCTATCAATACATCAAGGATATCCATCACTCAGCCCCTACGGGCAAAAACACATAGCTCATCCCATCATCTATCAACTCAAAGAGTACGATTATTCCTTCAAGACTAAGGTTCAGTCTCATTAGGCATCAATACTCCTTTCTTAAAGACTCAGACTCCAACAATCTACACATTCAGAAAATCAAGGCTCTAGACATTACCCCTAAGTTCATTATTGCAGTATTAAACAAGGGGAATCATGCAATTTAGGTATTCAATCACACAATAATGCATAAAATCATGTAAATACAAGTATGATGATCATCAATTTGAGATAATATATAGGAATTAAAGATGATGTTCAAGAAATAAAGATATTATTCATGAAATTCTTCAAGAAATCACTACTCAAGACCCACCAACTATCAATTGTCAACCTACTACATGTATTGGGGCACATGGAAGAACAACTCCATGTTCTGGATAGCCTTTATATACCTTGGATGAAGATTGTACAAATCCTCAACAAGATTTTAGACCCAACCTTGAAACCCTCAACTCTTCTTCTTCTTCTTCTCTCAGAATTTACGTCTTGGCTTAAGAAAAATATGGGTTTTGACACCCTTTGGGATTTAAAAATGGGTTAGCAATACCTAAAATACCCTTCCCTAAATTTAGCAGAAAAAGTTCAAAATATGTACACTGGTTTGCGACATGCCAGGGATGTGTACCAGTGTATTTTTACGATTTTCTGTAAAATTCAATTACCGTAAAAAAATTTTTAAAAATTCAAGTGTTTCTCTACACCCACTCCACGTCGCGCCAGGGGCGCGTCTCGACACTATTTTGGAAAGAATTTGCAAAAATTATTTTTCGCTCCGGTTGCTCTTAAATCAGGTCGAGACCATTTTCCCACTTGATTTTCTATGCTAATTGCAAAACCATTCATGGATTTCTAATCGAAGCTTTGGAAGGTGCATTGTGCATGCGATTTCTCTTTAGGGGCATTTTGATAATTTCATAGGATGTTCATCATCTCCCTCTTGGGATCATTAGTCCTCAAATGATGAGTAAGAGTCGAATAGAAACATGAGTAACCTCAAAACTCATCTCAATCCTCACTCGGTAACTCTCAAACTCTCCACTATCCATAACCTATCTATCTCTGTCTTAGATTCGGGAACTATACTCAATGATCAAATTCAAGAATATAACTTTAATATCGTCAAGGGTAGGTACTTTACCTTCAATATCATCATCATTTGGCATGAATAGGTGCGGGTATTTAAGTTTCATCGCTTCTTCAGCTTCCCATGTAGCTTCCTCAACAAATTTGTTCCTCCATAGGACTTTAACAAAGGCTATCTCTTTATTCCTCAGCTTTTGAACACGTCAATCAAGGATCTCGACTAGAATTTCTTCAAAAGCTAGGCTATCCTTCACTCCCGTACTCTCAACAGGAATTGCTAAGGCTGGATCCCCCATACACTTCTTTAACATGGACACAAGGAACACCAGGTGAACCCATTCTAGATCAGAAGGCAAGTCTAGCTCATAAGCAACCTTCCCAATCCTTTTACAATCTGTTATAGTCTGATATAAAATAGACTCAACTTCCGCTTCTTACTAAACCTCATGACATCCTTCGTGGGTGATACCTTCAAGTATACACAATCATCCACCTCAAATTCTAAGTCTCTTCTCCTCATGTCCGTGTAAGACTTTTGACGACTATGTGTTGTCTTCAACCTCTCTCTGATGATCTTCACCTTCTCCATGGACTGGTGGACAAGGTCAAGTCTAATTAATCCAGCTTCACCAGCCGTAAACCAGCCAATCTATGATCTATCATAAGGGGCCATCTGAATGTTGGCATGGTAGCTATTGTTGTATGTAAAACTCAATCAATGGTAGATGGTTGTCCCAATTTCCTTTGAAGTCGATAACACACGCTCTCAACATATCCTCCAAGGTCTTAATAGTACGCTCTGCCTTTCCATATGTCTGAGGGTGAAAAGTTATGCTCAGATGTACTTTCGTACCCAATCCCTTCTGAAAGGATCTCCAAAATTGAGAGGTGAATTGAGTTCCTCTGTCCGAGATGATGGACAAGGAAACCCCATGCAACCTCAAAATCCTGCCAGGATATAGTTGGGCCTCCTTAGCCGTATAAGTTGTCTTGACTGTCAAAATGCGGGCTGATTTCGTCATCCTATCAACAATCATTAATATCGAATCGTGGTGCTTTCTGGATCTTGGTAAGCCGGTAATGAAATCGATGTTGATCACCTCTCACTTCTACTTAGGAATTTAAAAGTTCTGAGCTAACCCACACGGTCTCTAATTTTCAACCTTAACTTGTTGATAATTGGGGCACTTAGAGATAAACTCAGCAATGTCTTTCTTCATTCCATTCAACCAATAGACTTCTCTCAAGTCGTGGTACATCTTAGTGGAACAGGGGTTAATAGACCATCTGGAGCTTTGAGCTTTGGACATGATTCTGTCTCGAACACCATCAACATCGGGCACACACAATCTACCCTAGTATCTTAACACCCCATTCCCCCTTTGGAGAAAACCATCACCTTCTACTTGTGAACCACTTCTTTCAATTGGAACAAGACAGTGTCTTAGTCTTGCTTCTCCTTCACTTCCGACACTAAGGATGAAACAGAACTATTCCATTGTTGTCCTCAAGTTACACTCCCAGTCGCGCCAATCTATGAACTTCCTTAGCTGGTTCTCTTTTTCCTTTCTCTACCTGGGCAGTGCTACCCATATACATCTTACTAAGAGCATCAACAATAATGTTAGCCTTACCTGGGTTATAGAGAATGCTCATATCATAATCTTTGAATAACTCCAACCATTTCCTCTATCAAAGGTTGAGCTCTTTCTGGCTGAACAGGTACTGCAAACTCTTGTGGACAGTGAACACCTCCACATGCACTCTATACAAATAGTGACGCCAGATCTTAAATGCGAATACCACCGCTACCAACTTGAGATCATGAGTCGGATAGTTCATCTCATGGATCTTAAGTTGTTTGGAAGCATAAGCTATCACCTTCCCTCTCTGCATAAGCAAACATCCCAATCCAACTCTTGATCCGTCATAGTATATCACAAAGTCTCCCATCCCATCAGCAAAGTCAACGTTGGGGCTGTAATCAATCTAGTCTTTAGCTCTTCGAAGCACTTTTCACATTCCTTAGATCACTAAAACTTAGCTTTCTTCTGACTCAGCTTAGTCAATGGTGCTGACAAGGAAGAGAAACCTTCAACAAATCTATTGGAGAAGTTGGTCTTGGCCAGTTCTTAACTGCTTCAATTTTCTGAGTATCTACCTGAATACTATCTCCTGAAAAAACATGGCCAAGAAAGCCATGGACTTGAGCCAAAACTCATATTTTGAGAATTTTGCATACAACTCAAGGTCTTTTAGCATTGGCAAAACAACTCTAAGGTGATTAGAATGTTTCTCCTTATCCTTTGAATATACCAGAATGTCATCAATAAACACGATCATGAACTATCAAGATATGGTCTAAACACCCTGTTCATCAAATCCATAAAGGCTGCAGGTGCATTTGTCAACATGAAGACATGACCAATAACTCAAAGTGGCCATACTGTGTCCTAAATGTTGTCCTTGGGATATCACTTTCCCTCACCTTCAACTGATGGTAACCCAATCTGAGGACCATCTTGGAGAAATAAGTAGCACCCTGAAGTTGGTCAAAGAGATCATCTATCTTAGGGATAGGATGCTAATTCTTTATGGTAACCTTATTCAACTATCGGTAGTCCATAGACATTCTGAGAGACCCATCTTTCTCATGCACGAATAGGACTGGAGCACCCCAAGGTGAGACATTAGGCGTTACGTTATGAACCCTTTATGTAGCAATTCTATCAATTGTTCTTTCAATTCCTTCAACTCTGCGGGTGCCATTCTATAAGGTAGAATTGAGATGGGTTTGGTATCGGGAAGGACATCAATCCCAAAGTCAATCTCCCTATCAGGAGGGACTCCGGGCAGCTCCTCAAGAAACACCTCTAGAAACGCATTCACAATTAGGACTGACTCAAGAGTAGAAGATTCAATATCATCAGACAACTCACACGACATGGTAAATGCAATCCTTGGAGATCAACTTTCTGGCTCTAAGATAAGAGATAAATTAGCCTTACGGGAAATGAAACTCCCTTTCAACTCTGAGACAGCCTCATTAGGAAATTGGAACTTAACAATCCGGGTTCTACAGTCAACAAAAGCGTAATAGGCATGAAGCCAATCGATGCCTATTATTGCATCGAAATCAACCATCTCCAACTTTACCAAGTCAATTAAGGTGTCTCTATGATAAATAGAAACTACAAAATCCCTGTAAAGTCTCTCAGCTAAGATAGAATCTACAGTAGGAGTAGAAACAACAAAAAGTTCAAGCAAACACTACGAAAGAATCCCAAACTTACAAGCCACATAAGGGGTCACAAAAGACAAGGTGGCACCCGGATCAAGTAATGCATAACAATCAAAGGTAAGGACTCGAAGCATACATATGACAATATCTGGTGCAGCCTCCTGATCCTATCAATTACCCATAGCATAAAGGTGATTTGTCCTGCCTCCTATACTAGTAATAGTAACCCTCTGTTGATTACCCGCTGGAGGGGCTGCGGGTGACTGTGGTCTGCTACTATCCTCGCCTTGTCTCCTCTTTGGGCATTCAAAATTGAAGTGACTAGCTTGTCCACACAAATAGCAATGATCTCTTCCCAAATAACGCTTACCAGATGAAGCTTACTGCACTTGCCACACGATAGCTTTCCTCTCGTGCGTTGACCTTGGGTTACACTGGCCTAAGACAGAGCACCTGGAGCCCTGAAATTCTGATAACCACAAGATTTCTGATCATACCTATTTGGATGCATGGGCATACTTGCTACAGACGGTGTAAGATGGGAGGGTCTTCTTTGAAAGTAGGACTTGTCACCCTTATTCTGTCTCTGTGGGCCAGTCTTATGTCCCGCTGAATTTGCCTTTCTGTTTATCTGCTCTTCTCTATCTTTCTTCTTATCCTTCTCTGTTTGCTAGGCATATGCCATAATTCTTGAGATGTCCATGCCCAAAATCAGCAAAGATGCCTTACATTCTTTCTGCGCATTCCTTCCCAGACGAAACGTAAACTTTCTCATCCTTGCCCTCATGTATTACACCATTTCTAGAGCATACATTGATAGCTTAATAAACATAAGGCTCTACTCTTTCACAGTCATCCCTCCTTGCGTCAGATTCATGAACTCATTCACCTTCGCCTCCCTTAACTGTTGAGGAAAGAAGTGGTCAAGGAAGGCGGTCTCAAACTCCTCCCATGCTGCAGACTCCGCAATGTCACCTCTACTCTCCTCCTATTGATTAAACCACACATTAGCAACATACTTCAGCTGGTAGGAGGCGAGCTCAACTCTCTTAATCTTTTTAGCATGCATCGCCTTTAGAACCTTATACATATCATCAATGAAGTTATAGGGGTCCTCTTCTACTTTCGATCCCGTATACACTGGAGGGTTCATCCTCAAGAAGTCTCTAAGTTTAGTAGCAGCTGACGGCTCCTGTGAGCTAAAAAGAGGAGCTTGAGGACCTTGGTTATTACCCTGGGAGGCCACCAACTAAGTCAGCATGATGATGGCTCCCCTAAATTATGCGTCAATAGTTGGAGATGGCTTGGGCTGAGCTAGGGGCGCCTGTAGAACCTTAACAGTCCTAGCAGGGCATCCCTATCTCCTTGTCTCTGTCTGTACAGGGGCTTCATGTTAGGCATTCTCACCATCTAGGGTTGCGGTATCTCTTTGAGTGATTATTCTCTTCAGCAACATTTTTTGAAAACATATAACGCACGAGTTAAAATGAGATTTCCATAGAGTTGAACTCTATCACACGAATTCAGATCATGAAATAAGGGTAGCTCTTCCTAATGTTCTATAGCCTCCTGCTTATGAAATATGGTGCACAACACACCCATAAACAAGACTCTACTAGACACGGCTTCATAGACTCCCTAGGACACTCGAACTTTGTGCTCTGATACCAAGTTTGTCACGCCCCGAGAGGGTACCCTAGAGTATTGGCATTTGGAGACGATTGCTAGCCCCCAAATGGACCACCTGGTCTCATCAACATCATTCGATCAATTCATGTTGTGAAAGATATTAAGTAATTAAAAAAGGGCTATCAGTGGGCTGAGAAACTATCACAATCACTATCATATGGAGTACGTGTCACGACCCAACCCAGGGGCTGTGACTAGTGCCGGTTGGGCACCCAGACATACATTAACTCCGAAGGCTAAGTCAACTCCCAGGAAATCTACCAAAATTTCGATAGAGTTTCCTCTGTTTTATTATCTAGCCTCACCTGCAAGAAAACCCAACAGATTCCCAGACAACAATACAAATATATATTTCTTTATACACAGACATAA
>JAOTQR010000079.1:9565235-9590369 GCA_025774065.1 Solanum ossicruentum
TTAGGCGGCAGGACCGCAGCGGAAACCTTGTCGGCCCGCGTTATTATGTGAAGTATATATGTATGCTTTTCTGTGTACTCTGGGAGCTGCTGCAGGTGTGGTTAGTCAATAAAACAGAGGAAATTCTGCCAAAATTTTGGTAGAATTCTGGGCTATGATTATAAAGGGATTCGACTTAGTATGTGATTATGTGCTCCTATCGGGCACTGGTCACGACCCCAGGGAGGGGTGTGACATTTGCTAACCAATATGGTCAAGCCTCACATACCATGTATTTACATCATTCTCATAATTAAAAGACGTAAATAGATAAAAACTAACATTATTATTATTGGTATTTAAAATAACATCCAATACAAAAAAAATGATAATAAAAAGAATCAGTGCTATAATTTGTCTTGACCAAATACATATTCATACCATGTTCATGAAATTAATACTTAAACCCTAACTTAATCAACATTCTGATGGAGATCAAATTTCGATGAATTGATGGACCAAATTGTACTTCATGTGAAAACAAAGTTCGGTCGCGTCGCATTCCAAGTTTGCAGGTACCAATCCCTTTGACTTCTCCTTTGGAGTTATTTCCTACATATACCCATTTGGATTCTCTTGAAATTTGTTGAGCACTTCTTTCCATTGCTATATGTTCAGTGACTCCTGAGTCTATAATCCACATAAAAAGTGATTCAGTCAAAAAAGCAGAACAAGAAATAATTACATCACTATGTAAAGTATTTATAAGGTCATATACCTTTTTAGGCTTAGGACAATCACGAGCAAAATGTCCCTTGTTCTAACAGTTATAGCATTTAACCTTAGCCATATTCACCTTTTTCTTTTTCTTTGGAGAAGAATTATTTTTCTCTCCTTGTTGATCAATCTTTTCTTTTCCTTTCCCTTCTTCTGAAAATATTTACCATATTTGTATTTCTTGCCACGTCCAGAATTTGAATCAGAACTACCCATATACATATTTGTGGCAGCATTATCACCTCCAAGGCATTCTTCCTCGAGTTCTAAATGACGCTTAGCATCTTCCATAGTTTTAATGCTAACATATAGGTCAAATGCATTTTCATATTTTTCCAATTTTGAGATAGAAGGAGAATCACATCTTGGAGTTGTTGCTCTTTGATTAACACATGACCGACATCTTTTAGTACATTTACCATATTAGACATATGGCATAGATGCTTACGCATAGTATGATCAGGGCGTTTTTTATAAGCATCAAATTTAATAATAAGAGCCCTTAACTTAGCAAATGAAGTATGACCAAACTTTTCTTTTAATGGAGACCACATGTCCTTAGCATTTTGATACTTTCGAAATTATCTCATGATATCATTATCCATGCTACTCAACAACGTTATGCGAGCAAGAGAATTCATCTTTTTCGAAGCCTGATATGCCTCAAGATCACTTTAATGTTGTGGAGTGTCACCAGCTTCAGGAAGTGTCATAGACACTTTAAGAGCTTCAAGTCCCTCTTGCTCTTCAAGGAAATATTAAATTTTCATAGTCCATATTTCATAGTTATCACCTTTAAGCTCATCACCTTTGTTAAGCTCGGCAACAATATTTTTAGCGGCAGTTGATATACTCATATAAACAAGTATAGAGTATGTGAGAGAACTATGTATAGTAATGTAGCCTAGATTCATCATATACATAATCATTCTTAAAATAATTAACTATTTCTCTCATCTAAATCTCCTCCCCAATCAGCATCTGTGTAGCCTTTGAGTTGCAGATTCTTTTCTTGATAACATAAAGAATAGTCGATTGTTCCTTTAAGATATCTCAATATCCTTTAACTTTTTGCCAATGTTGCGTTCCTGGATTAGATTGATATCTGCTAACTAACCCAACAACATAACAAATATCTGACCTAGTACACATCATAGCATATATGAGGCTTCTGATTGCATTAGCATAAGGAACTTTTTTCATTTATTCCTTTTTATATGGAGTCTTAGGACACATCATTCGGTTCAAAGCTTCACTTTTAGAAACTGGAGTGTTTATGGGTTTACAATCTTGCATATTAAAGTGTTCAAGAACTTTCTTAATGTAAGGTTATTGTGAAAGACATAATAATCTCTTTGAACAATCTCATGAAATCTTAACTCCAAGAATGTATGCTGCTTCACCCATATTTTTCATCTATAAAGAAGAGGATAGACACTCTTTTATTTCTTTTATGAGATCAATGTCACTTGCAGCTATTAGTATGTCGTCTACATATAATGATAAGATCACAAAATCTTTGAATCTTTTTATTTACACACAATGGTTTTCATGAATCATAACAAATCCTTATGATATGATCTCATCATGAAAACGTAAGTACCAAAGTCTAGAAGATTGTTTAAGGCCATAAATCGACCTTTGAAGTCGATATACTTTATTTTTTTCACCTATTTTAACAAAAGCTACAGGTTGTTCCATGTAGATTTCTTCTTCTAGTTCTCCATTGAGAAATGCAGTTTTCACATCCATTTGATGTAATTCAAGAACCAAAGAAGCTACTATAGACAAAATTAATCGTATTGATGTAAAGCGCACAACAGGTGAAAAGGTTTGTTCATAATCAATTCCTTCCTGTTGTGTGTAACCCTTAGCTACTAGACAAGCTTTGAATCTTTCAATGCTACCATCTTACTTACGTTTGATTTTGAGAACCCATTTATTTCCAATAGTTTCTCGGCCTATAAGTAGACTAACCAACTTCTACACTTGGTTAGATTTCATTGACTCCATTTGCTCCATCATTGCTTTTAACCATTTTTCTTTAGCAGGACATGTAAGAGCCTTATGACTTCAATGATTGATTTATGGCCCTAAAAAATCTTCTAGATGATGGTAATTGCGTTTTCATGATGCAATCATATCATATGGGTTTATTATGATTTATGAAGACCATTGAGTCTATCTCAAAAGATTAAAAGATAAGTTTGCGATCTTATCATTGTATATAGACGGTATACTAATAGCTGCGAGTGACAATAATAAAAGAGTTGTTATAGTCTACTCTTGAGATGAAAGATATGGGTGAAGCATCATATATTCTTGGAGTTAAGATTTCCAGAGATCGTTCAAAGAGATTATTATCTCTTTCACAAGAACCTTACATTAAAAAAGTTCTTGAACGCTTTAATATGCAAGATTATAAACCTATAGACACTTCAGTTTCTAAAACTGAACCTTTAAACTAAATGATGTGTCCTAAGACTCCATAAGAAAAGGAAAAAATGAGAAAAGTTCCTTATGCTGATGCAATTGGAAGCCTGATGTATGTTATTTATGTACTAGATCGGATATTTGTTATGCTAATTAGGGAGGAGATTTAGATGAGAGAAAATCCACCTCTAGACATGCATTCTTGCTTAACAATGGTGTGATATCATAGAGTAGCAAGAAGCAGTCATCTATAGCCTTATCCACTATGAAAGTGAAATTGGTTGCGCTTTCATCTGTTGCGGAAGAAGCTAATTGACTTAAGTATTTTCTGGTTCACTTGGGTGTATATAACATTTTGTTGTTGAGCCTTTCATAATCAATTGTGATAGTCAGGCTAGAATAGTCAAAACGAAAGATCCAAAGTACCTTGGGAAGATAAACATATTGATATAAAATATAATTTTGTAAGAGACATGGTAGAACAAAAGGAAGTGAACATAAGATACAATCTAACATCAAATGACAGCATATCCCTTTAAGAAAACCATAGCATGTAATGCTTATGAAAGACATGTGAAGTCATTGGATTTATGTAGATACTGATGTATCTATATTTTTGCCCAGACATGTTCATTTAAATTCACATTATTGAAGTTAATGTTGATTTAATTCCTATTTTTCTAATCTTGTTGTTTCATATACATATTTTTTTATGTACACTAAGGATAGAAAGTATGTCGTATAGACAGAAAGATTGGCCTATTCACACAGGCAATCGCCTCTATTGTCTAAGTGACAAGTAGAGATGAGACAACTATAAACTAATTATTGTCAGAAGTGATGATAATGGAGAGCTGAAAGTTTATAATCAAAATTTAGTATGTTAGTTTGTATTTAATCATGTGTGATTGAAGTGAGTTAGTCTATTTTAATGCCAGATATGAGTTCTGTAGAATAAATAATAAGTAGATTTGTGAACTCAAAGTTAGACATGAGTTGTTTTCTTATTATCTATTTAATTAATATAAGATATACTCTCCACGGGAAAGGAGTTGGTACTGTGACACATGTTTCATACCATGTATGCATATAGTGACCTATTAGGGCGATACAAGTTTAGTCTCTACATGCTATCATGTGAAGCCCTGAAAATTATAAGTAATTTTCACATTGTACCCTCATGACTTTCATCAGTTTCTTGAGATTTAATTTGGTGTTTGCTATCTTAGTATGTTGCCAAGAGATCATGCTTGATTCGGTCTGGCAGTACATTTCTAGAAAAGCATATCAAGTTGAGATTAAGAGATTCATGAGATGAGGAAGATCATTAAGTATTATCGCATTACTTGTGATCATTGACCGGTCCTTTGTGTTTGTCTTTGAGACAAGAACATAATGATGAACTCAAATTTAAGAAAAGAGATGACGAGAAAAATAAATATGATAAATGATCTAGGGTACTGCATACTAGAATCTACTCTAGTTTCATTGAATGACATGTTATATATTTCTAATAGATGTATAGAGATGAAGCTCTCAAAGTATGCATTGGTCACACGGTCTAGTCGCTAAGCATAAATGTTACAAAAAAGGAATGAGAATTGACCCACTATGGCTGAGTGGGAGATGAAGGAATTATATTTGGGTCACCCATGTGGGTCAACCAAATTAATTTAGATAATAAATAAATTTATATTTATTATATATTTAATTTATATTAAAAAAAAAAGAGAAGTGACACAACTATTCAGTATGTTTCTAAATAGTTGCATCCTTTTATAATTATAAAAAGACTCTTGTTTCAAAAATAGAGAGTAATGTTGGATAGGAAAAAGTTTTCTATTTTTCTTCTCTTCTTCCTTCACTAATTCTTAAAGGTTCCATTGAAGATTCTAGTAAATAGTTCTTCCAAAAGATATAGACTTCTATAACAAGTACGCGATTATAGACTGTGACCTTTTTTTGTGTAGTTCGTGTTTCATAAACATGTGATTACAATTTTTGACTAGTGAAACAATATCCAATGATCCTGCAAACTATGTGTTTGATGAGATTCTTCACCTACAAAGATCTTAACTAACATTGTTGTATCTCATCTATCTATATCTATACTTACACAATATTAAAAGTATAAAGAACCTTAGAAATATTGTTTAAATATTTTGTCTTTCATTAAAAAGACTCCTCTTTAGGGAATATGATTTACAAACTTCTTTAAAATCATCATTTCATCTTTTTCTTTCAATTATTTTATTTTTATTTTAATAATATTAAATATTACATATAATATAATCCTAAATTAATTATAATAAATGCTGACATCATAAGGTTAAGCATATTAATTAATAAACTTGAAGTAGGTTAGCGGTGACGTGTAAAATATTAATTAATATTCATCCTAAACTAATAGACCTTAGCTTTGGTAGTGGTTTAAATATGATAAAAGTATTAATTATTATCCTTTTCATTTTATGATTTTCTATTTCTATAAAAGAATCATAACTATATGATATTCTTATCATGATCTAAAATTAGATTGCAACTAAAGGAAAGTAAACTAAGATAGAACAACCACAACACTTAGATTGAAAATTCACAACCTAGAATCATGAGAACAAGAGTTTCTACATAGTACGAATGAGTAAATACAAAGTTTTCCGATAAAGAAAATACAAAGTCTGATATGAAAGAAAACAAATAAAGTCTCAACAATATAACAGTGACTCGAAGTCTGAGCTCACTGCTATGATTTGAAAAAGGTGTGAAACTCTACTCGAATGAAATCAATTACCATGAGAAGTCCCTGTGCTCGATCTATAGGGAGGAAACATAGTAGGGGTGAGTACACCGAAGTATACCTAGTAGATTCAACCAACTGGGTAAGAGAAATCATATAAGCGTGCAATAATTAAGAATTCTTCCACCTATAATGAAGGGGTTAGTTCACAATATATCCAGTTTAAATAATGAGGTAATGCAAATGGAATGAATGAACAAATGGAGTGGAATCATGACTATGCATAACTGGTCGTATATATCTACCGAGCTAAGGCTACTAGGTAGAACCCACGGGAGTCTCGTCGGACCATATACCAAAATCTCAATCTTGCCACTTGCTCGTGGTCAAGCTAATTGGATCTAATAGCAAACCTCTAAGGCATATAATATGAACATTATTCCTATGATAGTACATAGTTATGGGACTTGACAATTTATATAAGGACCCTTGGAGATAGTCCCCTCACACAAGTCCACTCAGTGCTAAGTCATATCCCA
The DNA here is from genome assembly GCA_025774065.1 of Solanum ossicruentum. Classification (NCBI taxonomy): domain Eukaryota; kingdom Viridiplantae; phylum Streptophyta; class Magnoliopsida; order Solanales; family Solanaceae; genus Solanum; species Solanum ossicruentum. Next base: position 9,571,701 of record JAOTQR010000079.1, read on the forward strand.
TGGAATACATAAATCATGCATATACATAGCTCTCAACATAGTTCGTACTTGCATCAAAATCATGCTTTTCTAATTCGTAAATAGTCACCATAGCTTTCATGAAAACATCATGTCATAAGAATAATTCATCTATTTTTCTTTCATCATAGTGTGGGTAGACATTCCCACCTTAACATCATCATAAATATTAGGGTTTTCATCACCTTCTTTATCATAGCATCATCAGTGTCATAATATCATCATTAATCTACCCCGTCAACTAACAATTCGATATGCACATATCACTTCAACCAGAATTGGAAAAATATGTAACATGCTATCATTCAACACACAATCACATGTCAATTATAATAGAATAGTTCAATGTAATTTCAATGACAAGTGATTTCATGATTTAAAACAATAGCAAACCAAAACTTTGTGGTTAACTAAATCAATTTCATTGTTCCGGCATATGCATGGTTCAAGTTTGATTCAAATAAACAAATAGTTCCAAGCTTGTAATACTTCTCATGTATAAGTAACACCTAATATTAGAACATGAATATAAAAATATCATTCTCAACAATGTGCCAACCTATTGACATAATTTTCAGTGAAATATGAAAAATCAAAGAGAGCACATACGGAAATTTTGAACACAAAGACAAGAAATTACAAGAAAAAACCAAGAAAGTGTAGCCCTAGATGTGCCCGAGAGTGGCCAAAATTTTGGTCGGAAACAATGATGGCGATCATGACGGTGGGCAAATCTTTAGTGGAAAAGAAAGGGCCAAGGGTATTTGGTTAATTGTGGAAAACATGAGGGATAAATATTTTTACCCCTTTTTATTTGATTTTCAAGGTTGGGTGTAAGTGGGGTTCAGGTGCCATGAAACCCCAATTATGAGCCATAAGAGAATCAACAGCTCGTATGCCATGGTCTCGTGGTTTCTAGAACCTTATCTTTGAGATATTTAGCATTATGGATCCATCTATGGGGCATACATAGACATATGGCCCATATAGTGGATTATAGGTGCCCCTAATACTTAGCAAGTTTTAGAAATCTTTTTTGTGGTCCAGGAGCCCTATTGACGACCTATAGTTTTATCGATGGGGCATAAAGTTGGCTCGTTGATTGTAATGGACAAAATTCCACTTACTAGAAGTGATTCTATGAGTTAGTGTATAGGTCCTGGTATGATCCATGGCCCGTAGAACTGTCCATAGAATCAACTTCTCTCATTTTTTAACACTTGTTTACTGAATTAACCCTGCTCCTGCATATTCTCCATAGAAAAAATTGTTACCTTATAAGCCGCCAGTCCTTGAGTACCAAATTACAACCAAAAATAAGAAAATTAAACTAGCTAGAAGTCCAAAATGAAAACTTAAAACAAAAACCTAAATGTCACATCAGATATCTTGGGTTGCCTCACAATAGCGCCTGATTTATTATCATCGCACGATTTGGACATCTTGGCTTCTTACACATCACCAAATGCCCAAACTTCTATCTTTAGATCATCGAATCTCTTTATAGACTAGCAGATATTGAAGACAACTTCTTCATCATTCAATCAAAACTTGAGCTAGACTGATTCCATATCCAATAGTGCTCGCCCAGTGGCTAGGAAGGGCCTTCTTAATATGATTAGGAGTTCAAAGTCAACTGTGTAATTAAGAATCATGAAGTTTGTAGGGAATATGAACTTTTCCACTTTGATGAGAATATCATACAATATTCCCACAGGCTTCTTCACCGTCCTATGAGCTATTAACGACCGCATACTTATTGAAGTAGGGGCTCCTAAGATTAATTTTTTGAATACTACAAGAGGCATTAAATTGATGTTGGTGCCTAAATCACACAATGCATTTGAAAATTCCACATCTCTAATGGTCCAGGGTATGGTGAATGCTCCAGGGTCTTCTTTCTTTTGTACTAAGGACCTTGTTGCAATCGCACTACAATGTTGAAGCTCTTGTGAGAGTTCTTGGCTCACAATCCTCTTTTTCATCACCAGGTCCTTCATGAATTTTGCATAGCCGGGAATTTTCTCAAATGCATTAATAAGAGGAATATTTATCGTTATCTACTTCAACATGGAGATAAAGTGCTGAAACCTACCTTTCTCCTCCTTCTTTTTGAGTTTGTGAGGAAAAGGGGGTGCTCTAGGTATGGGTTTCTACTTCTTTGGTATCACTACTTCATCGCTCACCCAATCCTTAGCGCTAAGATCTTCGATCTCTGCATCTTTGCTATCTACCATCTCCTTACGAACCTCGTCATCATCAACTGTCATCAGTGGGTCAAATATCTGCTTGCCACCATGTGTTGTCACTGCCATACATTGCCCTTCATACTTTGGATTCTGCACTGTGTTGCTTGGCAATGTCCTTTCTGATGTTGGTTCAACTGAGTCTACATTTGACCAAATTATTGCTCCAGCTGCTTGATAGCAATAGAATTATATCGATCTTCTGATTAATACATGAGATGTTAGATTTCGTTCCTTCAATGTCTCATCCTAAGCGTCAGCCTTTATCAATAATTCATCAAGCATCACCTTAATCCTCGAACTACTAGCCCCAGAGTCACGCTTGTGTGGTGACACTTACAGACCATTTTTATAACCATCTTCGTACCCCAATAAAGATCTCTATCTTGGACTATGTTCCTATCATAGTAGCCACCTTTGTTGTTATCTTTGAAAACATTGTCTCAATTGAAGCGCTGACCTTGATTCCCTTGACCTTGGAGCCAATAGTCCTGATTGGACCCTTGGGCGCTGGTCCGAAAACCTCCATCTGATCAGTGACAAAGCAAATGTCCTCCACATAGTAGGGCTTCTCATATATAGGTGCTTGTAGAGGCTTATGATTGACTGTATTCATGTTCCTGACTCTGCTTCATCAATAACCGAACATTAGTACTGATCCGAGCCAACTCTTGCATCATCTTCTCGTTTATCATCGCCTGCTCAGAATTTGTTCAAACTAAGAAAGAGCTTTTAGTCGTTGACTTATCTCTTGATCCCCATGCATGGTTCATCTTTGAAACCTTTTCCAGTCATTCAACTATAATCAGAATGTACAAGCTAAGAAAGAGACGCCAGTAATTGTGTCAGCTACTAATTTGCAATTATCATCAACAGCCCAATAGAAGATCTACACCAAGGAATCATCAACAATCTTATGGTTTAGAACACTCCTCAAACATTATGTGAACCTCTCTCACATAGTGCTGATCGTTTCACTAGGCAACTGCTCGAAGTTATTGATTTGATCCTTCGACTTCGCCTTCTTCAACCTTGGAAAGAATCTCTTTGAAAAGGCCTTCTGCATTTCAACACAAATGGTGATTGAACTCTGTGGGAGCTCAAATAACCATATTGTCGCTTCTCCTATTAGAGATAATGCGAAGACATGGATACAAATGACAACCATGGAAGGATTTTGGTTCACCATTATACTCTTAATGATGAAGACAACATTGTGTAGATGGTTATGTGGATCCTCTAATGGTAAACCCATAAACAACCCTCTATTCTATAACATTTGTAGCAACCCACTCGAAATAACAAATTTTGTGTCATTAGGTAAAGAAGGTAACACAATAGCTCTGATGACATCCATCGCCATAAGATCAAGCCTGTATTGATTCTATGTGTTAGCAGACGCTTGGAGATCCTATACCGATGGATTAGCATCCTAAAGTGGTGGTGGTAGATTATCCTTATTTGTATTCAGTGCTGCATTTATGGCATCATTTGCAGTATCGTTTGCATTGTTTTGAGCCATTCTTCTTAGTGTTCTCTGGATCTCTAGGTCAAATAGAGTCAAGGGATTGCCTTGATTGCGAGTGTTGTGCATATACTACACCTGTATGCTGAAACAAAACAAAAATAACAAGAAATATAAAACAAGGAAAATAAGGATTAATTCACAAATTACCCAAATTAAAATAGTCTAAAAGTCGTATTCGCCACCAACGGCGCCAAAAGTTTGATGTCACCTAAACTACACCTTCCTTTGAAGGTATAAGGGTTGTTATCAAAATACTTAAACTAACCAAGGGTAGGGTCGAACCCACAAGGAATATGGTCTAGACCAGGAGTAATTACAAGTAATTCTGATGAATTAACCTACTTATCTCTCATACGGTGGGGGAGGGCGGGGAGGGGAAGGGGATGTGTTCCCCATGAGTTCCTAACTTAGTATAGATAAATAATCGTAATCTTTTCTATTGTGTAGCATACAGAACTGGTAAATTCTATTTACAAAACCCTTTGATTGAGACCAGAGGTAAATTTCACTATGTGATTTAATATATCCCCGCAGTGTGACATTACTAACCCTTACCTTTTGTTCCAGTACAATCACCCATTGATCCGATTAGGTTTATTAGACGAGAGGGATCACATCGAATCCTGTTAATTATTCCTTTATCCCATTCATTACCTCCTTGATCCAGCAAGTAAGAATTACGCAAGTTCTAATGTTGTCCACCATTAAAAAGCATTCTAAATGAAGGGATTAATCGATGCATACATGCACACTTTCCAAGAATTATAGATTATCCAGTTTTACCTTGTTAGTTCTTCACGGTTCCCACATCCCTAGTTATTGATTTAACTATGCATGATGATTATAGATGAGAGAATCATGTTATGAAATAACATAATTAAACAATTACAATGTTGAAATGAAGAACAAAAAATCCAAAATTCTCCACAAGAAATTACAATGTAATAATCTCAATGTAAAAATCACAAAATGTTAGTTCTCAAATAGTTTTTGTCCTCTCTTGTGCATCTCACTTAAGAAATAACCTAAAAATCTTTTTATAATAACTAAAATACAAATCCAAAATGAAATAGGAAAATTGGATTCGACAACTTCAATAGATGAGGTTATGGGTTGTAGGTGAACTCACTGCCCATACCTGGGATTCGTACTTTGCACTTTCCTAAAATAGGCTTCAACCTACAAGATCTTCTTATGTGATGTCATCAAACTTATGTCCCGTAAAGGGATTTGTCTGCTAACATTTCTTTAACTCTTCAAAATTTTGATCCTCCAGGCACCAACTTATGTATGATTTATCATCAGACTTACGACTCATGAGTGACAATATATTTTCTAATCTTCAACCTACGAAACCACCTATTGGCCGTGAAGAATTCTATGGATCATCTTACAACTCATAGATGTAACATCTAAAACTTGTCCCTTCACTAGATATGACTCACGAAACCAACCTACAGCTCATGGAGTGAACCACGACCTGTAGAGTTCTTCACGAATCACCAAAAACTTCAATTCTGCAGAACTTTGCACAAAATAATACTGAATCTTGTTATCCTACAAAATCAACTTAAAAGCATATCAAACCTGCTAGCATCACTTTGAAAACTAATAAAAGTTTAAGTGTTAAGCATCAAATATTATTGTATTTTAGCAGCACATCATAGGCTCATGGATATTTGAGTCAAAATCATGCTATTGAGTAGGATTCATAGAGAAAACATGTAATTAAAAATCAAATTGGATCATTGATAAAGGAACCTACATCAAGTCATTAAGCCCTAATCATGTATTCTTTGAAATCACGTACTTTTGCTTAAAACTTATATATATCATGTAATCCATCATAATTCATGAATAATTAGTCATAATCACCATTATAATCCATGCGTTAGTAATCATAGCTTAAAAGCCCATAAGAATTCATCATGAAATTTTGATAAAAAGAAGGTTTTTGATTGAACTTCATGGATGAAACTAATCCATGAATGAAGCCTTACATACCTCAAGTAGGATCCTTATAATTGGAGAAGAAAATCTGAAAATCCTTAATCAAATCCTTTTAGCTTTGGCTTCAATGGAACCCTTGACTTAGAGAGAGAAATATTGAGAATCCTTGAGAGAAATTTGGGAATTAAAAGCTTTGAAAGATTTCAGAATAGGATTTCGTAGAAGTTAGGTCAGTTAAGTCAGTTAGGATAGCCAAAACAAAGTAGTTTGGGGCTTAGATGAAGTGAAAATGTCAAAAACGCCCTTCATTAAAAACTACCGGAACTGTTTCCATGAAACCCTTCCTATGAGTCGTGGATGCACTTACGGTCCACACCTTGCCTCATGGAACTGGGTGTCACAAAAGTTGAGCTACTAGAATTGCATCTTCTAAGTCACGAACATGCAACATGACCTATCGTTCCACTTATGGGCGATAAATCCTTCCGTTTGTAATTTCCATAGACAAATTTTAGATTCATCAAGGCCTCCACCTACGAGACATGTTGATAGGACCATGGATCCTTATGTAGCCCATCTAGTATCACGTAAGTCAACTTCCAAAAATTCTCCAATTTCCCACTTTCACTGGGCACTTTCCACGAATGCAACTACAACCAGTGTATGCTTCTACAGGCTATAGAGTGTCTCGTATTATCAGTCCTTTAGAAAAATCTTGAACATCCAATTTTTCAAGCCTATAAACATGCATGGTGTTACATATATCTACCGAGCCAAGGATACTTGGTAGAACATATGGGGGTCTCGCCAGACCGTATACTAAAATCTCAACCATGCCACTTGCTCATGATCAAGGGGTGTCACAGTATCTCAATCTTACCACTTGCTCATGGTCATGGGGATTTTAAAAATGGTACAATATCAAACCTTGCCACCTACTCATGGTCAAGGGGTTTTAAAAAAGGTGCTAAATATCTCCGTGTGAAGATCTAATATCTAGTGGTACCAATGCAATATGGAAATGAATGAATGCATGTAAATGCCACAATTCAATGTAAATAATGACAATATAATAAAATAACTAATAACTAGATATGATAGACCAAAAAGGGATATTACGTGTCACAACCGAGACCACAAATCTCCAATATGTCTCAATTTAGCATACATTCACCAGTAGACAACCATATCCATAATACCGGACTTTGCAAGTCCCAAGTATGCCACTGAGTCTCAAAAGGTACCTCAAGTACTAATCAATATCACAATGTTTCCCAAATGATATTACAAGTCTCATATTATCACAATAACATCCAAAAGTATCTTAAATATCGAGGATACATCTCAATTTTTCAACAAATTCACAATTTACTCCAATTTCAATACAATCGATATCATATTTTCACCAAAAATAATATCGTACCAATCCATTTACTCATGAAACAATTCAGTTCTTACAATTATCACATAACAAACCCAATAACTCAAATTCAGTCCCAAAAAGGTTAGTCGAACCTACCTGATGCTGAAATCGCACTCGAACCAAGCTTTTGGAAACTCCAAGTTTAAAAAATGAGATCGAATCAATCAACACCTATCGGGAATAGATAGTAAGCATCAAAAGATGAATTTTGATACTTATTGATAAGAATTGAATCTAAGGGCAAAATGGTTAAAATTAGGGATAAAATTCGAGGTTCACGAATTTGCAAATAAATTAGAAATTATGATTCTACCCAAGAAAAGGAGTTTATGGGTGACAATTCGATTGAAATTAAGCTCAATTGAAGGACAAATCAACAATTACAATTTCAAAACATAGAGTAAGAAAAATCCAATTTTAATTTACAAAATCATGAAATTCAAGACAAAATTAGGAAGAAAGTAATGGAAATTATCAAGTTTGAGAACAACAACACTTACCCAAAAGTTTCCATGAAAATATACTTTAAAAATAGCCCAAGAAAGCTTGAGAATTTAAGAAATAGAGGAAAATGAAGTGCTCTCGATATTAAACTATCCAGGCACGACATCACTCCACGAATGCGGAAAGGCCTCCACGCCTGCAAAGGTCAACAAGGTCAACACTCTGCGAACGTGGGCCCCATCTCCATGAATAGAGCTCTGGGAGTTGAAACTTTGCAAATGCGAAGGTCGATAAAGCTGACCCTCTGTGAATGCATAGAAGAAATGGGGGATGCACCAATTTTTGAAAAATCAGCCAAATTTCACAACTCAGAACGGACCTCTGAGGTTCGTTTGGAACCCCATTCATATAAAGCAAACATGTATTCCTACAAGAAATGACATTCTGGACTTAATGGAATTATCAAAATTCGATTCTGAGGTCTCCATGACCCGAAATCCGATAAAGCTCGTTAAAACTAGTTAAAAACTCAAATACTCAAAATGACCTCGAAACTTAAAAAATTATAAGTGAGATCATTTCTAGCATTAATTTCACCATCCGAAACTACTAGAACTGATAGAATTTTGATCAAAGCATTCCAACTTCAAATGTTGATCAAAGTCAAACTCAGTCTGTTTTTAACTCATTTATGCAACTTTAGACCTAAAATCCACATACAAACTCCAAATTCAATTCTGTCACTTCTCTTTAACCAAATTCGACATTCCAGAACTAATGGAATTGACAAATTTATGTTTCGACACCCAAAATTCTAAATGGCACAAAAACTCACTTTTTCAACAACCTAAGCTTCCAAACTGCCAAAACTCACATTTTCCACTTTTTAAACACCAGTTCTCAGTTCCAACAATACAGATAGTTCAAAATAGGTCCAAAGAAACTTACAAAAGGGGAAAATAGTAACATTCACAGATAAGCTCAAAAATGATTGTTAAGGTCACTACAATCTATCATACAATTATGTCATAATTCTACTAAAGAATCATAATTATAATTTAATGTGGTAAAAATGTGAAGGCACTTAATAATGTTGTTTAAACTTTTGATCCCTCATAACTATCTCCTTTGGATTAAAATCATCTGTTCACTCTTTTTATAATAAAGAAGCATAATATTTAATATAATTTGATTAAAAAATCAAATAAATATTTAAAACATAAAACTTATAGAGGGTTCTCCTAAATACTTTAAGACCCCTTAATTATTAGTTCTCCTAATACTTCTTATCATATGTTTTACTCTCATCAAATATTTTCATATTCTTGAATTTGTAAAATATATTTTCATCTCGTTGTATATTTAGGATTCCTTACATTAAATAATGTAAATACAATTAAATTATAATTTCAAAAAGATACAAAAGCATACTAATTACATAATTTCATATTCTTTTCAAATGGAAGTGTCGTGTAACAAATACTAATTAATAAAGATATAGATGGTTATAATTTCAATATTTTCAACTTTATCCTTTTTAGCATTTTTTCCCTTAAATTATTAAATATATTTTTCTCTAGCAGTAAACTTTAAGACTGCTTAATTCGTAACTCTCCTAACACCTTCTACAATATTGAAGTAGTGTAATATAAGATGTGCTAATATGACAAATATTAGATATCTTATTACTAGTTGTAACATTACATCATACTAATTACAGATTTTAACAATTTAACTACAAGTTATAATAAATATATACATCATATCCAATCTATACCAATTACGTACTCAAACATATATGCTAACAGATTTGAGTATATAATTGGTATGAAATGGGTATAATGTATATATCTGTTATAACTTTTAATTAAATTGTTAAAACTCGTAATGGCTAGAACTTGCAATTCATTATCTAATGTTACAATCCATAATAACATATCTAATATTTTATCATTGTAGGAAATCATTCTATTGTAATGCCCCTAAAGGTCACTTTTGTAATTTTCAGAAAAATTATCATTTTATTCCTCTCGATAGCTATCCTTGAGTCATATTTGATTAGTTTTAAAGGTTGATTTTTATAAATTTTGTAAAAAGTTAGATTTTTGTTAAAGAATTGAATCTTGAAGGGTCAAGTTGTCTAATTTTAAATTTTTGAGACATGGGGATTCAAGTCTCGAAATTGAATTTCGTAAAAATTTCACAGCTTCAAAATGTGGAAATGAGACTAGGAGAGTTGTCAAAATTAAATTTGGAGTTGTTATGTGTATTTTAGGTCTAATGTTGATAATTGAGTTAAAATTTAACTTTGGTCAATATTTTGAGTTTGGGTGCTCCGACTGAATTTATGATGGTCCCAGGAGATGATATTAATGCTAGGATAACTTTTGCCATAATTTTTTGATATTTTGATAGCATTTTGATATTTTGAATGCCTAAACTTAGTTAAGACTCATCAAATTTTGGGTCAAGGAGATCTCAGATTTTATATTCATCAATTCCATTGAGTCTAGAATGTTAAATTTAGTAGGATAGCATACATGATTTTTTTTGTATAGGGTTCCAAACAAATCCCAAGGATCCATTTCATGTTTTTTTGCCTTAGGTGAAGTTGTTGATGTTTGGTGCATTCTTTTAATCTTTGCCTTGATGGACCTCCCTACTGCGTCCGTGAAACTTTGTGGCTAAGCTCATCGCATTCGCAGAGCTCAATCCATGATTGTGGAGGGTTAATTGAAATGGCCTTTGCATTCGCGAAGACTTGGAGAGTGTTCAGGGAGCACTTATGACCGTTGATCTCCACATTCACAGGCCCTAGAGTAAATTCAACCTTAACAGTAAACATTTTCTAAAAGTCTACTTTCAATTTTTTTCATATTTTCAAGATCAACTAAACGATTTGTGAAGGGATTTTTATAAGAAAACTTTTGGGTAAGCTAGTTTTAACTTATATCTTCACTTTTGATTAATTAATTCTTGATTTTAACCTCAAAATTTGGGATTTCAATGGTGGAATTTTGGAATTTTCTTAAAATCAATTTTTTTTTTTTTTGCAAAATTGGTGATTATGAGCTCACTTAGGCTCCATTTTCAAAATGATCTTTTTCCAATAGAATCCTAATTACGTAAAAAATATTTTAGTCTAAAATTTTTCAGATTTCAATATCACTTTCCAGTGTTCAACTTTGCACCATTTTATCCTTCTTCCTCAAATATGATGTGCTATCAAAATACAGTACTTTTGATACGTTAAACTTAGGATTTTGTGTGTTTTAATGCGTTATTTGTGGGTTTTATGTGTTTTTGTATTTAGATTAGCAGGATTATAGGTTGGCTATGACTTGGGGAAAAATGTAAAAGTTGCTGGTTTTTGGTGATTTATGAGACTGTCTACGGATCATAGAGCATTCTACGAGTCGTAGAGGATGTCTCATGACAAATTCCAATGAAGAATGATTTCTGAAGATCAGCTCAACGAGATCTGCATATGAGTCGTAGAGCATTCTACGAGTTGTATAGATAGGTTTCGTGAAGATTTCCAGTGATGGACAATTTGACGAAGTTGAAGTCTATGAACATGCAGTACGAGGCATAGATCAATTTTTGAGTCGTGAGGTTGTGTCATAGAAGAGAAATCAAGAATCTCAGCAGTTGACTATGGGACCCTGACTACGAGCCTTAGAAGACACTATGAGTCTTAGAGACCTTTTGTGGAGTTTCCCACCAATTTTTCTATTTTATTTAGGACTTAATTGTAATTACTATAAATAGTACTTTTAGGTTATTTTTCATAGGAGGACGTCATTATTCAGTAGTTTTATGATTTCTACTTGGAGAACTCAATACTTGGGAGAAAAGATTGTGAGAAAACACTAGTGGGTAAATTTGATCTTCAATCTTGTGATTCTCATCAATGTTCGATTTGCTTGATTTTAGTTCAATTATGTAAGTGTTTAATTAGGCTTTCGGAATTCATAATTTCTTCATCTACATAGCATGAGTAGTTAAATCTGCAACAAGGGTTATGGGAAGCATGAAGAACTAACAAAATGAACCCATATAATTTACATTACTTGGATTGGGTATATGCATGTATTAATCAATTCTATTTCTTTTGAATGTTTTCTAGTAGTGGCCAATACTAAAACTCGCCTAGTGTTACTTACAGGACCAAGGTAGTAATGAATAGGAAAAGAGATTGATTAATAGGATTCGATTGATATGTTCTCATCTAATCAATAGAACTGGGGCAAGGGGAGGTTGTACTGGGACTTATAGGTAATGGTTAGTATTGCACACTATAGAGATAGGTTAAGTCTCATAGTGAAATTCCCCTCTCAGGTTTAACCAAAGGGCTTGGTAAACTTAAATTACCTTCATGCATGTTATATACTAGATGAGAGTTGGGTTATCCGGCGATACTAAGTTGGGGAATTATAAGAAACACAATTCCCTAGTTGTTCTCTATTATTGATTGTCTCTCGTGATAGTTAGTTTAGTTTATTTTCTTATTGATTATTGCAAACCCTCCTCTGGGAATTGAGTTGGTTAACTACTTGGATTGCTCAGTGGTGAATCTGGCTTGAGTCTATGTATTCCCTATGGGTTCGACCCTAATCTTGGTTAGGTATTATATCTTGACAACGACCACTTTTTACTCTAAAGATGAGGTGTAACCTGGGAGATATCAAGATTTTGGCATTGTTGCCGAGGATTACGGCAAGACTTAGTTTGATCTGTTAAGTAATTCGAGTATTAATCCTTAGTTCCCTTTATTTTACTTTTGTTTTTGTTTTTATTTCTTTCTATGAGGAGCCCAAGGTGATTTGTGATGGACTTAGTCGTGTCCTTGGTCTCCAGAACATGATGACTAGATACGGGCATTAGTGGCTGACAGAGTCTCTTGGACAGTACTCCCCGATGTTAAGGAGTTCTACGCATCTTACACAACCACCATCCAGCGTTCTCTTGCTAAGGAGAAGAAACCTCTCACTCAACCCAAGCTGACAGAGACATGAGTGAGGGGTCGGTGGATAGACATATCAGAGAAGACTATCTGCCATATGCTTTTTGGTCACAAGTATCATGTCCCAAATCCACACCAGAGTTAAGATTATAGTATCGGCAGGCTCGAAACACACTTATTATGAAGGATTATGAGCATTGAACCACATTACTAAGATGGGTGGCCGAGGTTATTGCAGAGCATGGTGCAGAACCTGCTTGAGTCACCACCTATACGGAGCCAATTGTAAAGGCTTCGCTCAGCTTCTCCACCAAAAGTTGGTGGGCTATTGTTTAATCATGCATCCGGCCGACCGTGGTAGATAATACTCTTATGTTAGAGCATACAGTTTTGGTTGCCAGCATCTTAGCTGGCTATGATATTGATTGGGCCCTCCTCATAACCGAGCAGATACATGAGGCCACATTGACGTGGGCCACCTTCATCCCTTTCTTGTATTTGATCTATAGGCTCTGTTTATTGTCTAGGGTAGAGAGTTTGCATCAATTAGACCAGTTAGTTGAGGCCCAACACACTTTAGAGCCTAGCCTGATCAAGGCTGATGAGAACTCGATGGCACTCCAGTGAACACAACCTCCACCTCCACTAGAGATGTTCGCCCCAGCACTACTACCTGAGGGTTCTTAGATTGACCCCACTACTGATGCCACAACTACTATGGAGAGGCCCCCGCAACATGGTGCAGATAAGGAGAGGAGGCCCACTATTTCTGCTACTGCACTAGAGGCCACTACTTCACAGCCTCCTATAGCGAAAATGGTCTATGTGTTTGCCGCTTCTATTTAGGCCATATCATCGAGGTTATCACATGTTGAGTCCAAGTTACCTCAGCTTATTTATCAGATTAGGCCATGGGTCAGGTGGGATATTGTAGACTCAGAGAGTGGGAGTCGAGCATTCACTATTGATACCACAAGATAGTATTTCCACCATGGATACTCGCATCGATGCCTTTGAGGAGTGGGTTCAGAAGATATTGGCCGAGGCCCAACCTTCAGATTTATCAGCCATGCAGACAGAGACCCAACAGCTCAGGGCTAACATGACAACAACACTCGCGGCACCTGTTGCACTCCCAGAGACTACACCTCGAGTGTCGATGGTGGATTTACTTTCCTTTAAGGAGCCCTCACAGACTTCCCTCGGGTATAAACCTTGCACGAATAAGAAGCCAGAGGAGAGAAATGTATGTGTAAAGCTCTCAGAGGATGAGGAGTTCGAGCTTTTCATGAGGATATCGAGGCACGAGGAAGAAATATGGCTAGCTCATGAATATGATCGGTTGAGAGGTATTGCCCCTTCGAACAGAGTACCATTACTGAGGAGAATATCCCACAGGAGGGGGATGGCCAGAATCAGCTAGAGACTGGCGCCTAGGTATGTTTTTTACCCCTTGTGGTTTACTTTTTGATTGATTTTGTACATTGGGGAAAATGCAAATCTTTTTCGATGGGGTGTCGGTAGTTATGGGCCTCAGTGAAGTCTGAGTAGCTTATGGTTCATAACTACCCCAATTTTTTATCGAGGAGTTTTCTTGCCTGTGTTCTTTTTTCCTATGGATATTTAATTTCTGTTGAACCAATATATTTAGGATGTTTAGATAATATTTATAGCATATAGTACTAATATTTGTGGCATATAACATGTTTTTATGTTTTGTTTTGAAAAAATGGTACTCACAAAATTTTTCTTGATTAGTAGTTAGATAGTAACCATGCAAGTTTAGGTGTTTGACAATATATGTTTCGATGAATGAGGGTAAATTGAGATGAGAAGTATGATCTGTGAGTTTTTTGTTAATAATGTATGCAATGCCATGAGAGTGTGAGCTTATTTGGCTAGATTCATGTATTTTGTGCTAATTTAGAACTTGCCCTATTACTCTAAGTTAGATTGTAGATTAAATGGATTAGGAAATGATCTTGGGACTTTGTTCTGAAATAGTCCACTTTGGCCTAAAATAACCAACCAAAGAATGATATATCCTTTGTTCCAAATATTTGAGCATTACATGTACCAATTTTTTCTCAACACCTAATTAACCTAGCACTATCTAGTGAAAAATCCTGAATTTGGCCCTGGTCTGTTCTTGAGTATTGTGAACCTTGATTGAGGCAAAAATTCTAAGTTGAGGTGGCTATCAAAAGTGGCCTGGGTTCGAAGGATAGATATTGTGCACTTTAACACAGGCTCAAAGCCTAAGTTGAGGGTGACTGATGTAAGGGTAAAAGCACAAAAATAAGGGGGTGAGTTAAGAATGAGGAGAAAAAAGAAGAAAAATCATGTATCGGGTGCAAGAAAAATAAATGATGCATTTGATTGAGCTAAAAAAATAAAATGAAGTGTGAAAACAAGGCAAAAAGCTAAAAAAAAAACATGAGAAGAAAGCACACAGAAAAGCTTGAATAAGGAAAAAGGGAGAATAAAGTGAAAATGACAGAGTTGGTAGGAAAAAGTGTAGAAAAATGAAGTTTCAAGGAGAGCCATTAGTCACTATTTTCCTAAATATCATACCAAAGCCCCCTGAGCATACGTTACAAGCCTATAGAATCCTAAAGTGATCCTAGTCTAGTTAGTTGAAGGTCTGAGACATGAATATAGGGGCAAGCCTATGGTACTAGTCATTATGCATGAATATCTTTTATGAGAGTGAGTGTTTTTCCACAGTCCCAAGGTTAAACATGAAATCATCATTGAGTGTCAAAGATGAGACTTCTTTCTGTGAGGGAACTTGCATTGCATTGTTAGAATCTGACTTATTCAGTGATTGTGTGGAGTGTTGATAGACCCTTTGCTTGTCATAATTGTGTTGTCACATGCACTAGTTTGTATTGGTTTGCTAAATTTCTACCTGATCCTGTTTTAAAAAGCTCGTATGGATATCTGAGTTTGAATTGTATGTGATATATGCCATTGAGTTGAGGTATGTGTGTTACTGTATTTTCTATATAGATTGAGTCATCACTTGAGGACAAGCAATAATTTTAGGTTGAGGATGTTGATGTGCTGTCAAAATACAACACTTTTCATGCTTAAAACTTAGGATTTTGTGTGTTCTCAATGTTATATTTTTGGATTTTATGTGTTTTTTATTTAAATTTGCAGTATTACAAGTTGGCTATAATTTAGGAAAAATTGCAGAAATTGCTAATTTTTGGTGATTTGTGCGCCCTCTACGGATTGTAGAGCATTCTATGAGTTGTAGAGGATGTCTCGTGACAAGTTCCAGCGAATAATGATCTTTGAAGATCATCTCAATGAGATCTGCATACGATTCATAGAGCATTCTACGAGTCGTATAGATAGGTTTTGTGAAGATTTCCAGCAAGGGATAATTTGATGAAGTTGAAGCCTACAAATATGCAGTATGAGTCGTAGATCAGTTTCCAAGTCGTGAGGTTGTATCGTAGAAGAAAAGTCTAGAATCCCAGGAGCTGACTACGAGACCCCAACTACGAGCCATAGAACACACTACGAGTTGTTGAGACCTTTCATGGAGTTTGCTGACCAATTTTTCTATTTAATTTAAGATGTAATAATTAATATAAATAGTACTTTTAGGTTATTTTTCAGAGGAGGACGTCATTATTCAGTAGCTTTAGGGTTTGTACTTGGAGAACTCAACACTTGGGAGTAGGAATGTCAAATGGGCGTGTTGGGCTGAAATTGAGGGGAAGGGGGGTTAAAATGGGATGCATTAAATATTGGGTTGGGTCCTATCCCATCCAAATATACTTTGGGCTCAAATGGGTTGGGCTCAAATGGGATAACATTCCTGTTTGTCATGACCTGTCCAATTTAGCCCGCTTAATTTAGATTAGCATTGAAAATATATAAAACAAATGACACATTGGGCTGAAGTGAGAATCTTATTGGGCTAAACTCATAATTATTTCATAATGGGTTAAATTGAATTGGGCTGAAAGTTAGCGAAATTCGAAATCATACTGAACCCTACCCATAAAATTATGAGCGGGTTACTTATGTTTGGGCTTATTTTTTCACCTCTTCTTGGGAGAGAAGATTTTGAGAAAATACTTGTGGGTAAGTTTGATCTTCAAACTTGTGATTTTCATCAATCTTGGATTTGATTGATTTCAATTCAATTGTGTAAGAGTTTAATTATGTTTTCTCAATTCATAATTTCTTAATCTAGACATAGCATGAGTAGCTAAATCCACAACTAGGGTTGTGAGAACCATGATGAACTAACAAAGTGAACAACGATAATTTACATTTCTTGGATTGGGTATATGCATGTATTAATCAATTCTCTTTGTTTTGCATGTTTTCTAGTGGTGGCCAACATTAGAACTCGCCTAGTGTTATTGACTGGACCAAGGTAGTAATGAATACGTAAAGAGATGGATTAACAGGATTCGATTGATATTTTCTCATTTAATCAATCCAACTGGGCCAAGGTGATGTTGTACTGGGACATATAGGTAATGGTTAGTATTGCACACTATGGAGATGGGTGAAGTCGCATAGTGAAATTCCCCTCTCACCTTTGACCAAAGGACTTAGTGAACTTAAATTACCGTCCTTTATGTTATGCACTAGATAAGAATTAGGTTATCAAGCGATACTAAGCTGGGGAATCATGAGGAACATAATATCCTAGTTGCTATCTATTATTGATTCTCTCATGATAGTTTAGTTTGTATTCTTATTGATTATTGTCAACCCCCCCCCTCGGGAATTGAGTTCGTTAACTGCTTGGATTGCGTATTGGTGAATTTGTCTTGAGTCTACATATGTAATGACCTGTTAGGTCATCTTGATAATTAATCCTCTTGTTTTCATAAAATATCCTCTTGAAAATTTTAAATGGGTACTTTAGATTATTTAACAACAATAATTAATTCAGTTAAGAGTAAATTTAGATAACTAACCTAATTTAGGGGGGTTAAATTGTATTTATTAATACCTTGGTTCTGATATATATGTATATTAAAATAAAATTAGTAGAATTAATCATTTTAATACCCTAATTACTTTGAGAAAGAAAAAGAACGGAGAAGAGGAGAAAAACTAACCCACTGCCGCACCACTTTGTGTCCACGTACTGACTGATATCTTAACCCGTGATGACTTCTATATATATATATATATATATTGTTGATTTTGTTTTGCTGGAAAGACCTGATAAACCCTTAAATTATGTTATATAATGCAAGAATTAGACCCATAGGTGTTAGCAAGTGTGTGTGTGGCGTGTGCTTAGGTTGAAACAAGATAAGAATTAAAGAAAGTCAAAATAGATTTTGGGATTAGTGCCTTTAGTTTGTGTGCTTAACATATATATAAATATATATTCTTTTAAAGGTTTTATATCAAGAAAAAGGGTACTGCAATTTGTTGCAGTGAGGAATCTTAGAGAAACAATTCCTATATAGCAATATTATATAAAGTGGGGGAATGGGGGGCGGGACCACTGATTGAGATTTTTAGAAAGTTAAAATTTTATCAATTGTTACAACCAATGGCATCACTAATGGCTAAACTTTTAGTTGTTAATAATTGATATTTTAGTATAATTAAGAATTGATGTATTGGAGTACTTTGTCCACTTGCCAGTCTTTTAGTTCTTCGTTATTCTTGCTCAATGTTTTTGATTCTTAGTAGTCAAAAGTACTTCTGTCCAGTGCATCTTAGTGTTTCCATATATACTTTTCATATTAATAATGGGGGTTTGTATTATATAAACATCATTAGAATTTAAATATTGAAGTCATTGAGACTTAGTTCTAGGCTTAAAATTATAGATTTTGGCGAGTTTTTGAGTCTAGGCTTGGTCATATAGTTATGTGGATGTCATTAGTTTTGAAGTCTTATTATGGCTAATTATTTTTGATAGATTGCATTTGTTTGGAAGCCCAACGAAAGGGGAAGGCTCAAGTCTCGCAGTGAGCATTCGATTATTAAGGCAAGTGAATTTCTGAACCTTTGTTAAATATATAGAATCTTGTGTTTCCTTGTGTGAGGTGTTGAGAATGATTTTGAAGTATTGGGTTAGTATTGATGTTGTACC
>JAOTQR010000079.1:9596041-9615936 GCA_025774065.1 Solanum ossicruentum
TTCTTATGTACATTTCTTTCACATTTGGGGACAAATATTCCCAAGGAGAAGATATTGAAAAGACCCCAAAAAGTGCTAAAAAATATGCCTCGAAAGTGCTTAGAATCGTAATTTCCATATATCTCAAAATTCGTGTGATATCAAAAATTTGACTCATATTCTTGATAAACGAGCAAAATTGAATGGGGAATGGGTCTAAAGCCGATTTTAGAGCAATCAAATCATAATTTCAAAATCCAAAATTTTCCTTATCCAGTGTGGATCTGCACCCCTGGCATGACATCGCTGGGGCATAGACCAATGTTAAAAAGTTGCCAGTTTTGTTGTTCGGTCTAAGGCTTTTTAGTGATGTGCCTAAGTTTTCCTATGCGTAAAAATGCCTGTACATAGTCATATTTTACTTTCATAAAATAGTAGACATTGCCCAATACTCTCTCAAACACCTAGACAAATATTTCACCCCAAAACTCATCTGGATCTTAAGGATTTCACTCAAGCCTCAAGTCTCCATATCCAATCTTCATCAAGAATTCTCCAAAGTCAAGGTATGTGGGTTTCAACCATTAGGTCCTTTCACCCATGGTTCCCAAGCTTCCTTTTAACACAAATGTCATGTTTCTAAGTTGATTTACTTATGGGTCTTGTATTATGAATTTGACTATGAACTATGTTGGGGTTTTGTAAAAGTGTGACTGTTTTAGCGAGTTTTGAGCTATGAATGTTTGATTTATCTTGAGAGCTGATGAAGGGTTTTGATGTATATTGTATGATGGTATTACCAAGTATTAGTGGGATAATTTACTTCAAGATTTCTTGCATGATTTCACTCTTTAATTGCATGGTTCGACACTAGCATTACAGACCCACCAAGTGTTTGATAAAAAGTCCGCTTTAGTGTTCTTGAGCCATTGATGGTCTATTGCATGACTTATGACTTGACTTTAAGATGATGAAAGGATGATATAAATGTGTTGATATCATGAAAAGTATCTATAATGTTAGAAATTGATCAACTGCCTCGTTGGGGGGGTAGTAGGCCTGAACTACCACGTTGGGGGGTATGTACCTCAATTGCCTCGCTTGGGAGCTAGTAGGCCCATGCAACCATGTTGGGGGGTTATACCTCAATTTCCTCACTCGAGAGGTAGTAGGACAATTCAACCACATTGGGGGATTTGTACCTCAATTGCTTTGCTCGGGAGGTAGTAGGCCCGTGCAACCACATTGGGGGTTTGTACCTCAATTGCCTCGCTCGGGAGGTAGTAGGCCCGTGCAACCATGTTGGGGGATTTGTACCTCAATTGCCTCACTCAGGAGGTAGTAGGCCCATATAACTATGTTGAGGGGCTTGCACCTCAATCGCCTCGCCAAGGTGGTGGTAGGCCTTAGTTACTAATGATGTTCTCTTCCTATACATGTAAAATTCTCTATGTAAGCATGTTTTACTACAAGCATCATCCATGCTTTCCATACTGCTATATGCTCATTTATTGCCTAAAGATACATTTCAAATATGTTGCCTATCTCTTGTTGCATTGTATCCTACATACTTAATAAATTCAAATGTACTAATGCATACTCTATACCTACATGATATTATAATGTAGGAACCGGAGCCCCACTTGATCATCATCATCCTCCACGTGGCTAGTACAATCTCTCTCAAGCTAGTTGGTGAGTTCTCAACATCCGAGGATGTTGTGTTTTGCTTTTATGTTATGTTAAGACTTTCTTTCCTTTATCGTATGCTTTGACAATGAGGGTGAGCCCGATATATTGTCTTGGTCCCTGCTAAGTTCTATGTTTAGAGGTGTTGTTGGACAAGTTATGCAATGATGTTATTAGCTTGACTCCTTTGACTCTATTGATGTTTTATGATTTGAAAGATGTCTCTTAGCCCGTGTTCCCATATTTCTACTCTTTTATTGTTATTTAATTACTTCCTCGATGAAGAATGTTTAATGATATGTTAAAAAGCTTATTTAGGGACCCATCAAGTTCCCCATTCATCGTGTCACGTGTAGGCCCTAGGCTTGGGTCGTGAAACAAATACTCATATTTTCAACAACTGAAGCTTCAAAAGATGCCAAAATGCATATCTTTAACTTTTAAAACGCAAGATTTTAGTTCCAGCAATACAAATAGTTCAAAATAAGTCTAAAAAAAGTTATGAAATTGTTGAATAGTAATTTTCAAATATTACCTCAACAATGACCAACAAGGTGATTACATTTCTCACTATATCTTTCGTCACATGATTCATTCGGTGTTGTGGCTATAGAACTGCTTTATGATCTTTCTCCATAAATATCCTATGCATACAAGAAGTAGGGCTAATCATATGTAAATCAACTATCTGCCAGCCCATGTCTCTCGTTCGCCTCTATAGCACCTCTATACTAGCTTTGATAACATTAAAGAAGATGAAAGGATTATAGGTAAAGTACTATTCTCATAAAGAATAACACACCTGAGATGGGATGGAAGCCACTTCAATTCTAATTTAGGAGCTTCCTCATTTGATGGTTTAAGTGAGCGACTCGACACACTGTCTAATGGCCACATGTATTTTTTCAACATACTTACATTTGGAATTTCTAAAATATTATCCAACTCTTTTGCTTAAGTATCACCCTAAAAATCTTAATCCATTAATAATCTCTCAAAAGGTCTTTTTCTAACACACTTCTAGCTGCCTCCTCTTCATCAAGCACAATTATTATAGATAGCTCCTCATAGATGGAAAATAACTTTAATGCCTCATAGACAATAAATACCACAACCTTATCATATGTCCTTATTTTAAGCCTCCCATGATCTAGATCAATCAACATCCCTCTTATTGCTAAAAATGGTCATCCCAAAATGAAAGGAACCTTCGGGTTTAGCATAAAGTCTAGGATGACAAAGTCCACGGGGAAGATAAGACATCCTACTTGGAATAGATCATCCTCAATGATATCATCTATCCTACACAGAGAGCGATCTGCTAGTTGCAACAAAATTAAGGTAAGCTTGGGTCTCTTACATCCAAATTCTTGAATATAGAGTTGAGCATCAAGTTTATACTTGCACCTAGATCGCAAAGCCCTTATGCGTTGATGCACTTGACAATTGTAACTTATACTATGAAACTACTAGGATCTTTCAACTTGGTTGGAAGCTAAACCATATTCAAAATTATGCAATTGTACTCTTCAGTGAGTGACACTATTTCATACTCTTCCAAATTATTGTTATTGATTGTAATATAGTTGACAAATTTAGCATTTTTAGAGATGTTTTGCAGAATGTCAATAAATGTTAATTTAACATGTTCTTGCTTATGATGTTGATGAACTTCTTGAAGAATTCCTCTTTTTTCTTCTTTTTAAACATTTGTAGAGATGAAGGAGGTGTGTTTGCTTTTGGTCCCCCATTAGTCTTGGAATGTTTGGTTCATCTTTTTCAACGACCGATTCTTTACCTTTTCCCTCAGCGATTTTGTTTTGAGGAGCCAACTCGGATAGTAGGTAACCACTATGAATACTTATGACATTGACTTACTTTATATTAGGGTCAATATTACTAGACAACCATCTTTGTTAATGAGAATATTATGCACCGGCTAATTGTCCAAGTAGTTTCTCTAAGTTATATATGTTACCAATTAATTTTGGCGAACCTCTAAAACCAACTTAGACTGATATACCATGATTTGTTTTAGCATGTCCTCAACACTCATGCTTCCTACTTTATTTGGTTGCTAAATCCTCTGTCCTTTATGGTTATACTGTTATCACCTCTTTATGACCTAAATTGATTCTTCCTTAGTGCTAATTCTACTAATTTTCACCCCATAAGAAATTCAAGTGTTTCACCTATCTTGTACTGTATGTGTTCTCATAGTTTTGATGATCTCCATCCCTTGGTGCATTACTCACAAAGTTTACCAACTCTAGATTTCACAATACTTAGCTATATGATCACTGCTCCCATGTACATCGCACCATGTGGATTGTTGCTAGATCATATTTTTAGGCCTATCACTACCCCAATTTTGTTGAAATGTGTGGTCATTATGTTCTATTATTAGGATACGGACGTGGTATGACTTCATTGGAGCTTAAAAATTTTAACTTCAAGGAGTTTTGGACGAAGCAGACGCTCCATAAAAGTTGTCATCGTCCGTGTGAGGTCACACAGCCCGTATGGAGCCACCACGAAGTGCCCCTTAACGTCAGGACGATGTTTGGCCTTTCAACATGGTGATTTAAACTAAGGAACACCACATGTGGACCCTTCACGGTCCGTTTCACACCTCGCAATCCTTGTGGAGGCCTTGGCTTGAAATCCCACAATTCTAGGACCAAGTATGGTGACATGGCAATGCTCATGGCCTGTGTGAAGTGATGCGGCCCGTATGGCATTTTGTATGGCTTTTGGAGTAAAATTCTTCTATGTATAGAATCACCATCTCATAACTTATTGTGGAATTTTTCTAAGGGAAGGGGTACGGGCAGTGTTCGACTCGTGTCGCCTTACGCAGATCGTGTGGCCTTTCGTGGAAGTGATTTCATTGAAAATAATTCTAAGTATGGGATTACCATTTTGAACCATCGTCAAGAATAATTTTTCTAAGTGTTAGTTCACGGACAAGTATATGGTCTGTGTGATGTGCTACGAACCGTATAGTCCTCCTTGAAGCGTCGGCTTTCAATTTTTCAACTTGTTTCATGAATGTTATTTTCTTAATTATGGTTTATTCTAAAGGTCTTTTCTGACTTTCTATGCTATCTAAAGACTTCCTAATGACCTAAACTCTATTCCTCTCATTCAAATTCATACCTCATATTTGAGATTCTCTCAAGTCTCTTTCAAAGAACTCTTGTGGATTCTAAGCTTGGGAGTCTAGGAAGGGCTCTTTCTTCACTGAATTTTCTTCTTGAATCTTCTCATCTTCTCTATTAGCTAAGGTATATGGGTTTGATTCTTGGTCTCTTCGAACCAATAAGACCCAAAACCCTTTAATTGAATTTTCATGAATTTTAGCTTACTTTAAATATGTGTTTTAAATATTATGATTTATCAAATTCATTTGATGTATGGGATATGTTTATTTATTGATTTTAAAGTGAATTGAGCCCTAATATGATGAAATGCATTGAGGTTATAAAGTTATGAAAGCGGATGTCCCCTTTAAAGCTTGACTTGTGCATGAGTAATCTATATTATAATTTAAATATGAATGTTACTTACGTATTTACTTGAATTTCATAATGTATTGTCGATTTAAGCTTGAATCTCTATTATTCATGGTAATCTAATCTCATTCATAACATATGTATTCATGAGCATGGGATTTATGAAAATCTTGAAGCGGGTTAAGCCCAATTATATTTATATAATGATTTTGATATGATGTTGGTTATGACAAGAATGTGATATTATAAATGTCTATTGTTATTGTCTCTTTAAGAATATTAGGTATTTGCACCATATTATTATGTGCATGAGCTATTCAGATGCATGAGTATCATGATCTTGAATTATGATTTGGCCTATGAGCTCAAGTATGAATGTTTATGAAATGGGTTTGGCTTTTAAGCCTAAATGTGCATTGAAATGACTATTGCCTCTTTTGAAAGCATAAATATGTCTATGTATTCTCATGGGATGTTTTGACTTAGAACTGATGGACTAGGGGCGTCAAGGCTATCCCTAAGGGTCCTCTCCTTTTTCTCGAACTATGTGCCATGGGAACCATTACCGAAAAGATCGGGTCATAAGGAATGGTTACATCTTAATATAATATGATATGATATGATAATGGAAATCCTTCTGAAAAGATGTGATAGTAACGAAGGTGATCATCTACTGACGAGGTTCGTAAGGTGTGATGTAGATTATCCTTAGTAAGTAATCTACTCCTACCGATGGGAGGTCTTTATATCAAACAAATTTATGTAATATCTTATATAAGTTTTATTTGTCGGTTATAGCCCATCCCCACTATATATAAGTATTTGTGCATTTCATGCATCATTGTTTTCATGACATCTCGTATACTAACTCACTTCCCATATGTCTCTTTCTATATTATATGTCCTTGTCATCCAACGTTGAATGCAAGTTTTGTAGGTCATATACATTGCATGCCCGCATACGTAGTACATTCAAATATACTAATGCATAATTTTGCCTACATGATCTAACCATGTAGGGACCGAGGACTACGTTCATCCACTGTACGACGTTTAGCTTAGATCTCAAGTTTTGCTTTTTATAGTGAGTTCCATCTTCCAAGAACAAACCACCATTCCTCTATCTACGGTGTTTTACTTATTTTATTTCTCTTTAAGGGTGAGCCCGGGGTATGTCTTGTCCCCCGTCTATTTTATGACTAGAGGAAATGTTGGACATCTTGTAAACCCCTTTATGATTATAAGTTAAGTGTTATGATTGGAGGTTATGATTATGGTTTGGCTACCTATTGGTTATTGTTATGTGATTTGGTTGTGAGCTTCATGATATGGTTATCATGCATGATGTGGAAGATCCTAAGTCCCATGCCCCCATAGAGTGAGTCATACTTACTCGCCCCTTAGTATTTATATATTACGTTGTTGATGAAATCATGTTACTCCCATTCCCTATGACATCCCCATAGCATGAGTCCTATTCTCACATCCCTTAAAATTATTTATTTACATTTTGATTACGCTTCTGAATTGATGATGTCAATATGGATACTTGGAAGCTTGTCTGGGGACTCTCGAGTTCCCATTCGCCATGTACTCCTTGGCCCTAGGTCCAGGTCATGATAAGCTTGGTATCAAAGCACTAGGTTTGTAAATGATCCTCAGAGTCCAACATGCCGCGTCAAGTAGAGTTTTATTCATGGGTGTGAAGTGCACCATGCCTATAAGTGGGAGGCTACGATGACGTTCTAGGAATTATCTCACTTCTTCATGTCTCATGTCGTGATATGGTTCGTATGTTGGTTTACTTATATTGATGGTGTCATTGCTCCACTATAGAAGATGCCTCGAGGAAGAGCTTCCCTACTAAGACCAGCCCCGACCAATGAGGGTCAATCACCTCAAAGGACAATGGATGAGCCTATCTCTAATGGTGAATTCCACATGGATTTTTCCATGCTTTCCCAAGTGGTGACTTCTCAAACTAGGTAGGCTAATCTTCCCAGGGATCCCACCCAGTTTCTAGGGTGCGAGAACTTACCTAGATGAATCCCCTAGAAATCTATGGGTCAGAGGATAATGAGGATGCTCAAGAGTTCATTGATGAGATCACTAAGGTGTTAAATGTTGTGGGAGTCACTTCGGAAGAGAAAGTTGAGTTGGCTGCCTATCAGTTGAAAGATATGGCTTAAGTGTGGTACACCCAATGGTTAATGGAGAGGATTTGTTGTAGTGTTGTTAATTGGGAAGAACTCAAGTTGGTCTTTCTGGATTGTTTCTTCCCACTTGAACTTTGGGAAGCCAAGATGACAAAATTTTTCAACCTCAAACAAGGTGGCATGAGTGTGAGAGACTATTCCCTCAAGTTGACTAAGCTCTCGAAGTATGCTCCTATACTTGTGGCTGACCCTGTGCAAGAATGCACAAGTTCATTTCCAATATCTCTGATTTGGTGGTGAAAGAGTGTCGTATGACCATGTTAATTCAGAAGATAGACATCTCCAAGCTTATGGTATATGTAGAGAAAATTGAAGGGGAAAAACTCAAGGAGAGGAGAGTGCATGATCCTAAGAGAGCCCGATATGATGGTGGGTTCTCCAACTCCAAGGGTAATGGTTTTGGTCATTTCCAACAAGGCCAAGGTTCTAATGCTAGAGTTGCTAATGCTAGGGTACCTCCTCCTAGTGAACCTGTTTATAATAGACCATCATATCCTCGGTGTGACAAATATGGGTGGAATCACACAGGTACTTGTTGGAAGGAGTTGGGTGCATACTTTGGTTTTAGTGACAAGAATCACAAGGTTATTGATATTCTTAAGAATGCTCAAAGAGGCCATGGTCAAGTGGCTCAAAATGTGAAGAGCAAGCTAAGAGCTCCACAAGGTGTTTCCCCAAGAAACAATAGGTTTTATGCCCTTCATATTCACCAAGAGGTTAAGGAGGCTCCAGATGTTGTGACCGTTATGTTAAAAGTCTTTGATTTTAATGCGTATGCTTTGCTTGATCCGGGTACAAATTTATCTTTTGCAATTCCTTTGTTGGATAACAAGTTTGGTTTGAGCCCTGAAATTTCAAGGGAGCCCTTTTCAGTTTATACTCCTGTGGGTGAATCTATCGTTGCTCATAGAGTTTATCATGTTGTCATATCTCTGTGTTGCATAAAGTTTTCCCGTGTGACCTTGCAAAACTTGAGATGTTGGAATTTGATGTGATTCTCTAGATAGATTAGTTTCATGTATCATATGCATATATGGATTGTAGAACCCAAAAGGTCAAGTTCTATATTTTGGATGAACCCATTCTCGAACGGAAAGGTAGTGACTCCACTGTTAAAGATTAGTTTATTTCCTACCTTAAGGCCCGAAAGATGATCTCTAGGGAGTGTATTTATCATATTTTGAATGTCAAGAATTTGGAATCTGGGTCATCCAATCTTGAATTGGTCCTGGTGGTGAATGAGTTTCCGGATGAGTTCCCTGAAGACTTACCTGGTATTCCTCCTGAAAAGAAATTAGACTTTTGCATAGATCTTCTCCCGAATACTCAACCTATCTCTATTCCTCCTTATTATATGGAACTAGTTGAGTTAAAGGATCAATTGAAGGATTTATTGGAGAAAGGTTGTATTAGTCCATGTATATATCTATGGGTTGCTCCGTTTTATTTATAAGACAGAAAGATGGATCTCTTTGGATATGTATCTATTATAGGCAAGGTAACCATCAAGAATAAGTACCCATTGCCTAGGATCGTTGACTTGTTTGATCAACTTCAAGGGGCTATCCATTTCTCAAAGATTGACCTTCTTGTCGGTTATCATCAGTTGAAAGTTAGGTAGTGTGATGTTCCCAAGATGGCTTTTCGAACTCGGTATGGGCACTTTGAATTTGTGGACGTCTAGTGTTTCTTGGTCATGTGGTGTCCGGTGATAGTATTAAGGTTGATCCGAAGAAGACTGAGGCCATGAAGAATTGGCCTAGACCATCGACTCCTTCAGATATTCAGAGATTTCTAGGGTTGGCTGGCTATTATAGGAGCTTTCTGGAAGGGTTCTCATCTATTGCATCTCTGTTGACTAAGTTGACCCAAAAGAAGGCTAAATTTGTGTGGTCGGAGGAATGTCAGAAGAATTTTTAGACTTTGAAGGATCGGCTTACATCGGCTCCTATTTTGACTTTACTGGATGGCTTAGATGGGTTCATGGTGTATTGTGATGCTTCTCAGATTGGGTCGAGTTGTGTGCTTATGCAACATGGTAAGTTGAACACTTATGCATCAAGATAATTAAAGTTGCATGAGCGTAATTACCTGACTCGTGATCTTGAGTCAGCATTGGTAGTGTTTTCTTTGAAAATTCGGAGACACTATTTGTATGGGGTGCATGTTGATGTCTTCACTGATCACAAGAGTTTGCAATACGTGTTCACTCAAATGGTTGTTAACTTGAGGCAAAGGAGGTGGTTGGAACTCCATAAGGACTACGACATCAGCGTACAATATCATCCCGGCAAGACGAATGTTATGGTCGATGCTTTTAGCAGTGTGGATCATGTTGAGGAGTAGTAGAAGGAATTGGAAAATAAGTTCACTGACTAGCTGAGTTGGGTGTTAGGTTGGCCGACTCTAATGACGGGTGGTATTCATGTTCCAAATAGTGATGAATCTTTAGTGGTTATTGATGTAAAAGCTAAGAAAGATCTAGATCAAACATTGGTTGAATTGAAGAAATTATTTTCCAAAAAGAGAATAGAGGTGTTCTCCCAAGGGGGAGACGGTATCATGTTACGCATTCCGGATATGGATGGTGTTAGGAGGCTGATCATGAGTGAAGCCCATAACTGTCATTATTTTATTCATCCGAAATCTACTAAGATGTATCGACATTTAAGGGAGGTGTATTGGTGGCATGGTATGAAGAAAGATATAGCTAAGTTTGTATCTGAATGCTCTAATTGTCAACAAGTGAAGGTAGAGCATCAAAGGCCTGGTGGTTTGACTAAAGTCATTGAGATCCCTACATGAAATTTGGAAGATGAAAACATGGATTTTGTGGTTACTTTGCCTTGGACCTGAAGGTAATTTGACTCCATTTAGGTTATCATGGACTGGATGACTAAGTTGCCTCACTTTGTACCGGTTAAGACTACTTTTGGTGTCAAAAATTATGCAAGGTTGTACATCCAAGAGTTGGTGAGGTTGCATGTTATGATTAGGTCTGTCATATTTGATTGGGGTACCCAATTTACTTCTCACTGTTGGAGATCGTTTCAAAGAAGGCTTGGTACTAAGTTAAAGTTAAGCACTGCCTTTCATCCTCAAACCGATGTACAAGCTAAGAGGACAATTCATACCTTGGAGGACATGTTGAGAGCATGTGCATTGGAGTTCATAGGAACTTGAAACGACCATCTTCCACTCATCGAGCTTGTTATAATAATAGCTTTCATGCTAGCATTGGTTTGGCTCATTTTGTGGCCTTGCATAGTAGGAGATGTAGGTCACTGGTAGGATGCTTTCAGTTGGAAGAAATGACTTTAATTGGCCCGAATATGGTGTTGGAGGCTATAGAGAAGGTGAAGTTGATTAGAGAAAGGTTAAAGATGGTCCAAAGTCACCAAGAGTCCTATTTGGATGTTAGGAAGAGGGACCGTGAGTTTTATATTGGTGATTGGATGTATGTGAAGGTATCCCCTGTGAAGGGTGTGATGCATTTTGGTAGAAAGGGCAAGCTAATTCCCCAGTATGTAGGCCCTTATAATATTATTGAGCAAATTGGAAGTGTGGCTTATAGGTTGGAGTTGCCTCTGGATTTGGGCTCTATTCACCTGGTCTTCCATTTGTCTAGGTTGATGAAGTTGGTTGGTAATCCTAGTACTATTGTGCCTTTGGAAGGTGTTGAGGTATAGGAGAACTGGTCTTATGAGGAAGTTTCAAAGGAAATTTTGGATAGGCAAGTGAAATGGATTCTTAAAAAGGATATGGCTTCGGTTAAGTGCTTTGGAGAAATCAATATGTGGAGTACTACATTGGAGGTGGATTTGGACATGATGAAGCGATATTCCCGTCTTTTCCAATCTACTCAAGCTTAAGGTATTAGGTTCTTCTTTTCTAAGTGTTCCTAACTCTTTCATTCTTGTGTTTCATGACATGACATGCATACATGTGCACCAAAATGATTTCTATGATGTTTTGAAAGATTGAATGCACTTTCATGTAAGTGTTAATGGCCTTATAATTTTCACGTAATGGAGATGCATTGTTCTGCTTATTTAAAGTTTCATGTTCTAAATCAAGCCCTTCAACACTTTTTCTTGCTCATTCGAGGACACATGTTCTCAAGAGGGAGATGATGTAAGGACCCCCGACATTGTACGACTTCATTGGAGCTTGAAAATTTAGATTTTGGTAGTTTTTGACGAAGCTGACACTCCATGGTAGCTCTCACGATTTGTGTGAGGTCACACGGCTTGTGTGGAGCCTCTATGAAGTGTCCCTTGCCTCAAGAGTATGTTTGGCCTCTAAACGTGATGATTTAAACTAAGGCACGCCACACATGGACCCCTTATCGTCTATGTGACACCTTATGGACCATGTGGTGGGTCATGTGGTGACCTTGGCTTGAAATCCCATAATTTTGGGGCCAAGTATGGTGACACGACCAAGCTCACGACCCGTGTGGAGTGATACTGCTCGTATGGCCTTCCAGAGTAAAATTCTTCTAAATATGGAATCACCGTCATAACTTCTCATGGACTTTTTCTAAGGGGAGGGGTACGGTCAATTTCACAGCCCATGTGGCCATACACGACCCATGTGGCCTTCCATGGAAGTGATTTTTTTTTTGAAAAAAGTTCTAAGTATGGGATTACCATTTCGGTCCTTCGTCAGGTATAATTTTTTCAAGTGTTGGTTCAATGACAAGTATATGGTTCCTGCGATGTGTCACAGACCGTATAGTCCTCCTTGAAATGTCAACTTTCAATTTTTCAACTCATTTCATTAATGGTGTTTTCATAATAATGATTTATTCTAAGGGTCTTTTATGACTTCCTATGCTACCTAAAGACTTCGTCCTATACTCTATTCCCCTTATTTAAATTCTTTCCTCACATTAGAAATTCTCTCAAGTCTCTTTCAAAGAACTCTTGTGGGTTTTAAGCTTGGAAATCAAGGAAGGGCTCTTTCTTCACCAAATTTCTTCTTGAATCTTCTCTATTAGCTAAGGTGTGTGGGTTTGATTCTTGGTACCTTTCAACCAAGAAGACCCAAAACCCTTTTCTTGAATTTTCATGAACTTTAGCTTAATTTAAATATTGATTTTAAATGTTATGATTTATTAAATTCAATTGATATATGAGGTATATTTATAGATTGATTTTAAAGTGAATTAAACCCTAATATGATGAAATGCATTGAAGTTATGAAGCTATGAAAGTACATGCCCTGTTAAAGCTTTATTTGTGCATGGGTAATTTATAATATAATTTAAATGTGAATTTTACTTACGTATTTACCTGAATTTCATAATGTATTATTGATTTAAGTTTGAATCTCTCTTACCCTAATATCATCTCATTCATAGCATATGCATTTGTGAATATTGGATTTATGAAAATCATCAAGTGGGTTAAACCTAATTATGTTTATGTAAATAATTTTGATAAGATATTGGTTATGACAAGAATGTGATCACATAAATGTCTATTGTTATTGGCTCTTTGAGCATGTTGGTTGGTTGCACCATTTTGTCATATGCATGAGCTATTCCGATGCATGAGTATCATGATTATGAATTATGATTTGGCCTTTGAACCCAAGTACAAATGCTTATGAAATGGGTTTGGCCTTTGAGCCTAAATGTGCATTGAAAGGATTAAAAATGACTATTGCCACTATTGAAAGCATATATATGTATACGTATTCTTGTGGGATGTTTTAACTTAGCATCGATGGACTGGGAGTGTCAGGGCTATCCCCAAGGGTCCTTTCCCTTTCCTTGAAATATATGCCAGCATAGGAATAGAAGCCATTACTGAAAAGACTCGGTCGTAAGGAATGTTTACATTTTGATATGATATGATACGATAAAGGAAATCCTTCTGAAAATATGAGATTGTAAGGAAGGTGACAACAATAACAATAACAACAATATACCCAATGGAATTCCATAAATGGGGTCAGGGAAGTATAGAATGCACGCAGACCTTACCACTACCTTATAAAAATGACCAGGTTCGTAAGGTGTGATGTAGATTACCCTAGGCAAGTAATCACCTCCTATCGAAGGGATGTCTTTATCGGACTAATACATGCAATTGCTCACATGATTTGATTTATTGGTTATAGTCCATCCCCACTATATATGAGTATTTGTGCGTTTCATGCATTATTAGTTTTATGGAATCTCGTATACTAACTCGCTTGTTATTTGCCTTTTTCTATATTATGTACCCTTGTCATCAAACATTGAATGCAGGTTTGGTAAGCCATATCCACTATATGCCTGCATACGTAGTACATTCAAACGTACTTACACATACTTTTTCCTACATGATCTAACCATGTAGGGATGGAGGACTATGTTCATCTTGAGTACGACGTCTAGCTTGGATCTCCAGTTGTCCTTGTTGTGATGAGTTCTATTTTCCAAGAAACAATCACCATTCCTCTATCTATGGTGTTTTACCTATTTTATTTACTTTGATGGTGAACCATTTTATTTACTTTTGAGGGTGAGCCTGGGGTATGGCTTGGCCCCCGTCCTATCTTATGATTAGAGGTAATGTTGGACATCTTGTAAACTCCTTTATGATTATATGCTAAGTGCTATGATTGGAGGTTATGATTATGGATTTGGCTACCTATTGGTTATCGTTATGTGATTTGGTTACGAGCTTTATGATATGGTTATATAAATGATGAGGATGATCCTAAGACCCAAAATGCCCCCATAGAGTGAGTCATACTTATCCTCCCCTTAGTATTTATGTGTTACGTGCTTGATGAATTCATGTTACTCTCATTTCCTATGACATCCCTATAGCATGAGTCCTATTCTCCCATCCCTTAGAATTGTGAGTTTACATTTTGATTACGCTTTCAAACCAATGACATGAATATGGATACTTGGATAATTTTTTGGGCTCTTGGGTTCCCATTCTCCATGTCACTACTAGGCCCTAGGTCCGAATCGTGACATCAACATTGTGGAAATGTTTGCATTTAGGGCATTTATAGCATTACCTTCCAATACCCTTGCTTGCTTTTGCATAACCTGCATTAAGAACGCTCCATTCTACTCAGGATTTCCCTGAGATATTAAATTTAGAAGTGCATAAAGCTCATCATAGGTCTTCTCCAAAACCTTACAACTTGTAGCTGAATCAAGGTGGTCTTTGGTGTTTGGTCCCAACACTTCAATAAAGATATGGACCAACACTTCGTTTGCTTGATGATGGCAAAGACAACTAATAAGTAGAGATTTAAATCTATCCCAGGATTGGTAAAAATTCTCTTAAGGCTTTTGTATGAAACATATGTTTTCGCTTCTCAATTTTTCTTCCTTCCTGGAAGGAAAGAACCTAATTAGAGACTTTCTAGCGAAATCATCATAAAAAGTGATTATTAAGTATGGTGGCTACGACTTAAGCCACCTATTTTCTTTCCCTTTCTTTCCCCAATAGAAAAAAGGAAAACAAAGGTAAACTCACATAGTTTGGTGGCACTTCCATTGGTCCATATGTATCACTGATCTCCAAAAAGTTTTGCAGATAACCTTGGGAATCTTCATGTGGCAATTCTATAAATTGCCTATTAGTGTACAAGAGCTACACCATATTCTGCTTGGGTTTGAATATGCCCCTAGCAGGCGTTTTCTTAATATTGTTGGTAACATTTGTAGCACGGGGGATTGTCATGTCATGAACTATTCTAGCCTCCATCTTAGTAGCTCAGTTGGTTGACTACCTGAATTTTCACTTTGTTGGTGAGAGTTCGATTTCCACATTGTAATCCCCCTTCCTATTTCCCCTTCTTCTAACCCCAAATGTTCTCTTTTAAAGAAAAGAAGCCTCCATATTCACAGGAACCTCCTTAGGTAAAAGATGCCTCTTGATTAAACTCCAGGTTGATTCGTGGTACAGGACACTACAAGGTCGTTCTTCCTCTTTGTTGATGAAAGAATCTTCTTGACTCTGCCAGCTGCTCTATGGTTTTCCCACTCTAGTCTAGTTTGCTGTTTAAGGATATCTACAAGAGATCACAACTAAGAATAAGTTGTGAACACTAGCACAAACAAATAATGTTACTTTGAAAAGCACTAGCTTCTAAATTTAATGTCCTTGCAACTACGCCAAGAACATGCTTCTACCAAAGCACATGCAACTGTACATGGTCTCATAAGTAGGATAGTGACTCTTTCTAGAGCTAGATTATTGAACCCAAAGGACTTTAATCAGGTCTTTAATTACTTTTCAATGCAACAGACTAATTGTGGGTAGACCTTAATAGCAGTTGTCGCCTACTTCACTGAATTGTGGTTCTAAAAAGAAGATAGAAAATTATATTAAAATAAATTATTTTTCATGCAATTAAATGATTTATCAAGAAACTTATCATATTAAAATGAATTCAAAGGACGCAACATACAAAGATGTATGTCTTAATACTCTTTACTTTGGCATCCAAAGGGATGTTAAGTTATTTCATTACAGAGTTAACACTACAATCATGGTCTTTTGATCTCTAGTTACCTACCTTTGTTCACAGTCTAACTACCTCATTGATCACGGATAGATGTAAACCAACAAAATTGTGTTTAAGTTATCATCTACTTTAGTAACTAAATATGGTGTATAGGTATGTGTCACTTGCATACTTTACAGAATCATTCTAAATTCTCCTAGAAGAAACATATTCCTGACATTCCTCGTTCTATCTCCTAATCATCTTTCGAGTTCAAGGTAGACAATAAATTTATCCTAATATTGGCAAGATATTAAAATAGTAAAGTTACAATGTATGAAAAATTATAAACAACAATCCATCTTCAAATAAAATAAAGCATTGAACCATAATCGTGTGACTAAAACCACAGAATAGGAAAACTTTGCCACTCATTGTTTACATCACAAGATAATTACGTTAATGAGCAATCAATGAGTAGGAATTAAGAAATAAAGTAACAAATAATAACCCTATTACTCGTTCTTGGTTGTATCAAGTACCATTCCTATGAAAGACTTGACGTGTAATAATAAAATACAAGTGTCCTATTTAAAGTTCAGAAAAATTAAAAAATGGCACTTATGTCTGTGACGCGGACTTGCTTGATCCATGCATGTTTCGGCCGTTTGCAACATCCCAACCAACTTTGGCTTGTGATCAAACAAATTCACGATGCAAACTGGGCTCATTTATGTATATTTTTGCAATTCTGCAGCTCTCAACAGATTCTTGCGTTGCATCAACTGCCTCCATGACACGGAGGTGTTGCTTTTCTGTGCTGCATCTTCAAAGCTGCACTTTTCCGCTCCATTTTTTATTCAATGCTGTGATGAATCCTTTTTGAGTTCTCATCTTCTTTTTTAAGCCATGAAAAATACCATATTCGGAAACACAAAATTGACTCTATAAATGCAACAAATTAAGAAATTTTTTGTCCAACTACACTATAAATATGGGTTAGTTTTGCTATTAGGAACATAAATACGCCTAATATCAGCCATCACATTAATCATCAATATCAGTCGTTTGACATTTAACTATTCTCAAATGAGTTTTACACATTCAATAGTCTTTAAGATTTTCCTATCCTTTCCCTTGGTTACTGAAAATTCCTTGAGCCTTTGTGCTGAAGGCTTTTGTGTAGTGCTTAAGCATAATTTAGATGCTTCTAGTACTTTATTGTGGATGAGTCCACTGGTTTCATCAATGATGAGACTCATTTGTATCTAAGAATTTATCGTCTTTCTTTGATAAAATTTCTCAGCCAAGTTTGTCACTACATATGTGACTTAATAAAATAAATCAACCTTTCATGCCATATAGTTGCAGATTTTTTTAAAAATAAAAAAATTAATGAAGATTCATATCTTATATAACTACTGACTGACCCACCCATAAATCTAAATGAGCTTCATCTAGAACCTGTATTTCGCTCGTCACTCTTCTTTCCTTTTCTTTAAATTGTTGTTCCAGAAAAATACATCTCACATTCTTCACATCTTAATTCAAATGTAATTTTGAATTCCCTGAGAAATGAGCCATTTGAAGTAAGATGTGGGGAATTTAAGATAAATTTCTTTTGAAAATTCAATTTTAAAGGAAACTAGAGAAGCTACCTGGATCGGAGGGAAATACAATTTTAGATGACATGTATTTTTAATTTTTGGTGAGTAAGCTGGATATAAGATATTAGCTTCTTTAATTTTCATTATTCGAGTACATGTATACATGATATAAAAAATAATTTTAATTATGTAAAAACTATGTTGTTATGTTAAAAATTTTTTAATAACAAATTTAGATAAGTGATTTTACAAGAATAAAAACTAAGGTGAGTGATTTTATTTAAACAAATCAAAATTGAGTGACTTTTTTACATGTTTTGTTTCATAGTTAAGTGATTGTATTTAATTACACATAATAAATATTATAGGGAAAGGAGAAAATTGTGAAAAATATTCAGATGATCATTATAACTAAGTGTGGGGACTCTTAACCATAGACTTGCTACAACAGATGCCAACCAACAACTCACAACTAGATTCAACCAATTCCTCAAGATCTATCTTCATTTCTTCTACAATATTTTCTAAATATTTAGAATTTTATACATGTAAATCATGAAACTTATATTTATTTTATTTGGAGGATTGCTGATGAAGCGTAGCGTCACATAAACATCAAAGGTAGATATTGTCTCTTTTTCCAAATTAATGTTACAAATTTGAATTATGCGATGCTATTTCATGATTCAGGGAACAAATTTATCAAGCAATAAAATGGAAAGACGTCGTCCGTTACACACTTGTGTAGCATCAGTATTTGCAATGATCCACATTGCGTGCAGAAAAATAGATGATTTTAATGGACCTATGGGGTCAATAATAAATAAAATAGGAATAGGTATGAGTTATATAATGCCAATTGTATACACAATGCAATTTCAGTGGTTATCAATCCTGTCTTTTATAGACAAATGTTTTCTTACATCAGAAATGGTGATTGAAAAGTTTTTTCCAGCATCGTCTAGATTGTTTGATAAGATTGATGAGCTAACTTATCTAGCTGAAACTCTACCGGAAAAATTTGATGATATAATGGAAAAGCTTCCTACGATTATTCATCAGGTGCCATTGCTTGACTGGGCACTGGTTCATCTTATAGCCTGGTTGAATTTCTTGATTTTATTTTTGACTCATTGGGGATCCAAGATGACTAGGGAGAAAGAGATAATGATTGATGTTGATCACAATGATCGAGAATCCATTACAAAAGATGTTACACCTAACTCTGATGATTCAAATGAAAAATCAGAAGCAATAAGCCCTGCAACTTCATCAACCTGTGATCTATTTGAAGACGCAATTTCAACTCCAATACTTGGTTCTCCAACTGGAATTGAAATGGCTAATAAAGATGATCAATTTTGCAAGTTTAGCTACAAGGAGATGCTAGAGAAAGGCTCTGAAGAAAAGAAAGAGGAGAAAGTCTGAATAGTTTAAGCGGCCAAAATTGCAACTTTCTATCACAAATCTAAGTTGGCACATGCATGAAATGAAATGAAAATATTATATTTTAGAAATAATCTTATTTCAATTTTAGTACAGCACAGACTTGTATAATCATGAAAAAAAATTAATATAAGCTAAGCCAATTTTTAAGTAGGATAGGCTTTATTTAATTTAAGGTAGAGTTATATTTCAACAAAAGGAAAGTTAAAGATGAGTGTTTTTTTCTTTTTCCCAATCTGACAATTTCTTTGTAAGTGAGGATGCAATTTCTCTCTGTCTCTTACTTACCATCTAAAACAATTGTATTTCTCACTTTCTCCCTATCAATAAATACCTACTTTTTACTAAATTTTATTTCAAATTACTACTCCATCCATTCTTACTTGGTTGGCAACAAATTTTCTAATTTAGTTTCTACTTTTACTTATTAATTTTAACAAATAGACAATTATTTTTCCTATTATACTTTCAATTTATTAATTGAATGAAGGGATTATTTGAAATGAGACTGCCCCATTATTAGTAAGGTAGAATCCCCTCTTTGATAGATGCAAGTGGGCATTTGGATTAACTTATCTTTCATTGAAATTTTTTTTAAGTGATTTTTAAATGTTGAAAGTGTTTTTCAAAAGTTTAAGTGGTTTATAAATTTTCAAAGTGTTTTTGAAAAAATATAAATAATGTCAGAAACCAAAAACTAGCAATTGTAAACTTACGATTTTTAGTTTTGATTTATACATCATTGTCACACCCCATCCTAGAGTCGTGACCAGTGCCCGATAGGGGCACCTAGAAACATACTAATCCGAATTATCCAATCTATCCGACCTGGAAACCTGCCGTAATTTCCGCTGAGTTTCCTCTGTTTTATTAGCTAACCTCACCTGCAATAAAACTCAACAGCATCCCAGACAACAATACAATACATAATTCTTTATACATATACATAAATGCGGGCCGACAAGGTCTCCGCTACG
>JAOTQR010000079.1:9617151-9636453 GCA_025774065.1 Solanum ossicruentum
AGGATACAGTATACAGTTTTTGATAGGTGGTAGCCCGAGGGGTGGAGATAGCACCTAGCCAGGGATGATCCTATCACAGGGGGTAGCCCGAGGGGTTAAGTAAAACTTAGTCAGGGAAGAACCCGATACAGTTTTACCACTGATCAGTTGGTCATTTGTTTTACAGCGATGCACAGATTTTACAGTAAAGGTAAAGTAAAATAAAGAACATACGTACATGATCCCACAGTATAACTAAAGGTGCTCTCTTATGCTACATTAGTATACAGTTTCATTTGAGTTATTAACTTATATACAGTATATCCTACCTCACATACTCAATACATTATCTCGTACTGATGTCCCTTATGGGTGACCTGCATTTCATGCTGCAGGTATAGATGCTAGTAGATCTCCCCAGTAGGAGTACAGGATATTCAGCTGTTGTCATCAAGCTCTAGGTTACTTCGGGGCTTTGTACATGTCCAGAGCTTACATGTTTTTATTGCACAGTTTGTTGAGGCGGGGCCTGTCCCAACCCTTATCAGATATTTTTCTTTATTTAGAGGCTTTGTAGACTATGTAAAGCAAAGTGAAGTCATGTCTCGTACTTTAGATACTGGGGCCCCAATGGCCTAGTTATATGCATTTCCTTTTGGCTTGTTATCACTGTTTATATTCTTAAAGGTATGTCAAATGTAGAAACCCCTTATAGTATGTATACAAAATACATAGACACAGGTTGATTCTCCCAAGCCTTATCGGCGACGAGTGCCAGCCCGCCCTAACGGGACTTTGGGGCGTGACAGAAGTGGTATCAGAGCGGGTCATCCTAGGGAGTTTACAAAGTCGTGTCTATGTAGAATCTTGTTTATCAATGTGTTGTGCACCACATTTATAAGCAGGAGGCTATATGGCATTTAGGAGTTATTACCTTCTTTCCATTCTTTAGATCGTGCCATAAAGTTTCTTATATATCTTATATCCCATCAAAGAAACAATTACTTAATTCACAACATACACAATTTTGGAAAGTTCAAACCTGTGTAGCCAGATGTGGCATCAAACCTCAATATTATCTAATAGTATTTACGAACCCTTTCATAGAATATTATAGTAGAGATCACAAATACAGAAGATTAAAGTACCACTATCAAAATCCAAAGATCGAAGATATAATGTTTTTTCAGTTTTCCTGTTAGTTTCTTAGGGATGAATTTTGCACAGTTAACATTGTAATTCAATGTTGTATCAAAAATTACACTGGCAGATGCCGGGTCAAGTAATTCTAGGATTGAAGAGATGTTTGAAAAATTATTAAAGAGGGCTGACCATCAAGATAAAACTTTGAAAGTAATGAACTTGGACATTTCAAGCATAAACCAAAAGATAGAGTCCAAAAGATAGAGTCTCACTTGATGGCAATTAAGTAATTGGAACAATAATTTGGGCAAGTTTCTTCACAATTGAACCAACTCCAAAAGGGCACCTTACCAAGCAACACGGTTCAAAATCCTAAGAATGATGGGCATTGTATGGCGATCATGACTAGGAGTGGTAAAAGCATCGTCGATCCCCCCATGCCAGTGGTTAAGGATGAAGTTTGTGAACAGGGTATTGATAGCAAGCTGGTGATGGAGGAAGAAGGTATGGAGAGTAATGGGGTGCAAGGTGAAGAGAGGAGAGAGCTAAAAAAGGCCAAGATAATCCCAAAACCACCTGCCCTCTTTCCTCAAAGGCTTAAGAAAAGGAAGAGGGTGGCAAATTCAAACACTTCCTTTTGATGTTAAAACAATTGTCCATTAATATTCCCCCTCTCAAAGTTTTGGAAAAGATGCCTGGGTATGCCACGTTCATGAAAGATTTGGTTACAAAGAAGTGCACTTTGAGCCAAGAGCTTTCACAAGAGCTCCAACAATATAGTGCCATCATGACCAAATGCCTTGTCCAAAAGCTAGAGGATCCTGATGCATTCACCATTCCTTGCACCATTGGTGATAGAATTTGCAAGAGCATTGTGTGACTTGGGAGTGAGTATTAATATAATGCCTCTTGCCGTGTTTAAAAATCTTGGTCTTGTCACTCCTACTCTGATAAGAATGCGGTTGCTCATGTAAGATAGAACTATCAAAAAGCCAAAAGGAGTACTTCTTGATGTTCTTGTAAAGGTTGATAAATTCATCTTCCCCGCATACTTTGTGATTCTTGATTATAAGGTTGATTTGCCCATTATATTGGAAAGACCATTTCTGGCCACCGAGAGAGCTTGGTGGATATGGATTCGAGTCAACTTCGGTTCAGGATCAATGATGTAGAGGTTATGTTTGACAGCTGCCAATAAATGAAACATCTGGATGAGTTTAAGAGTGAAGTTTAGGCCCTTGAAGATTTTTGATGATGGATGATGATAAAGACGTGTTGCTACACTAAATCAGGCGCTTCCTGGGAGGTAACCTAAGGTATGCCTCTTGCCTCTCTTCTTGACATGTTTATGTTTTCTTTTGGTGGGGTATGGGAGGTTACAGATTAAGGTGAAGTCTGAGTAGCCTCGAGTCCATGACTTCCCCTATTTTTGATCCCAAGTTTTTCTTGTCGTGCTTCTTTTTCCTTGTGGATATTCTTAATTTCTGTTGAATCAACATATTTAGGTAATAAGATAATTTGTAGAAATATAGTAGTTATTATCTTTTGTCATATATATAATCGTGAAGTGCTTTATAAATCTTTTGAAAAATTAGCAAAAAATTATTTTTCGCTAAGGGTCTTTTAAGTTCGAGTTTTACCTATTTCCCACTTAATTTTGCCCCCTGATCAAAAATATGAAGTTGAATTTCTGAAATCACACACGAATTTTGAGATATTAGAAAAATACAATTTTGGGTCATTCGGAGGTCCTGTTTGAGAAGTTCCTTCTTGAAAAAAGGCTCTAATTATTTGTTGCTGATTTGCCATAATATTTTCTAAACTATGGTTAGACAGAAAAATATAGTGAGTTTGGGCTCTGATACCAATTGAAAGTGTAAGAGGGGGGGAAGGGGGTGAATTGAATTTTCTTTCGAATTTTTAAGTCTGCTTTTAATTAGTCAGCTAATTTTAATGATAGTCGACTAAGACAAATAAGATAGCATGCAGAAATTAAAGTGCGTAACGGAAAATTTAACACTTGATATTTATACTAGATTCAATATGAATCTTATGTCCAGTCTCCTTGGGTTGCAAGGAATATCCCTTCAAGTCTTGGTAAAATGTGGTTACAAAATTTGAACTTAATCTACTCTCAATTCTTTTTCTTGTTTTCTTTTTCTTTTTGATTCAATCCTCTCTTTCAAATTTTGCTTCTTTTCTCTCTCTTTTATTTCACAGTAAAGCTCAAGTATTACAATGATTTTTTAAAGATGAAGAGCTTTGAAGAAGGTCTTCAATGCAGTAAGCTAGTATGAGTAGTTGAGATATTCGGATGCTAGTTGTCTCTATATGCACCCTCACGTTTGTAGTTCCGACCTTGATTTTGGAAATCTTAACTACTATAGTCTAAATTGGACCCTTAGGGTTTGTTCCGGAAGTCCGCCGCTTGGTTACTCATGAAGCAAGCATCTTCGTCAAAGAATGGTTCTTCATACATGGGAGCCTTAGGAGGTTGGTGGGTTACTGCTTGAACACTTACTTGGTTTTTCTAAAGACCAAGTCCACACTCGTTCGAAGTTGAGCAAGTTGCTCCATGATCTCCTCGTTGACCTTTGCTTGCTCATTGTTGGTGATTAACACACAAGAATTCTTCATTGCATCTGGCTCTCTTTGACCCCATGCTCTATTTCTTTTAACCACTTGTTCCATCCTTGTGGCTAGCAATGCAAAAGATTGGTCGAGGGGTTTGTACCATGATAACCATGTTGGGGGGTTCATACCTCATCAACCAATTGGAGGGTTCGTACATCATTCTCCTCTCCAAGGAGGCGGTACGCCATGGATATTAACTATTAACGGTCTCTCCTTACACATGTATTATGTTCTATATAATCATGATTTTTCTTCAAGCATCATTCATAGATGTTATATTGCTATATGCTTATTCATTGCCTATGTTATGGATTTTGCTTATAGTGCTCATCGCTTGTTGCGTTGCATCCTAAATACTTAATACATTCAAATGTACTAATGCATACACTATGCCTACATGATGTTACCATGCAGGGACCAGAGCCCCACTTGATCATCCTCCTCCACATGGCTAGTACGATCTCTCTAAAGCTAGTTGTTGAGTCCTCCATTACGGGGGTAATGTTATGCTCTTATGTTATGTATTACGGCACTCTTTCTTTATTGTATATTTGACTATGAGGGTGAGCCCGGTTCCTTGTCTTGGCCCCTACTAAATTCTATGGTTAAAGGTGTATAGCTTTGACTCTCTCTTGATACTTGATGTTTATGATATGAAAGTTGTCCCTTAGCACCACTTATCCCTATTTACTATTTCTGGTTGTATTTTATTACTTCTACGACCAAGGATGTCCTTAGTCCTTTTGCCCTTATTTCTATTCTTTACACGCTATTTAATTGCTTCCGCAACCAAGGATGTATAATGATATGCTAAGAGGCTTGTTTGAGGTTCTTTCGGGTTCCCCATTTGCTGGTCACGACTAGGCCCTGGGCTTGGGTCGTGACAAAGTTGGTATTAGAGCACTGCGTTGTTAATGATCCTCAAAGTCCAACACACCGTGTCGATTAGAGTCTTATTCATGATTGTGAAGTACGCCACGACTATGAATGAGAGGTTATAAGACATTTTAGGAAGTGTTTCCCTTTTTTTTATCTATGTTGTGCGATAGAGTTATTTGTATGAAAAGTAGGAGTAGGAAATGTCCACAACCATAACAAGCATCTGTACCCTTCACATAACTGTTTATTTTTCAAATAAATTTCAGCACTTTAAAAAGTATTTCTAAAATAATTTTTAAAAACTTTTTTTTTTTTTTAGCTAAGCTAAACGGGCTCGTTAAGTCTTTATCATATAATATTATGTAGAAAACTGAATATTAGATGTTTTAACCATGGTAAAAGTGGATGGAGAAGAAAAAAGTAAAAGAGTGTTTAAGCGAAAAAATAGAGTCCAAAGGGAGGGAATTCCATTCCCGCCACGATTTTTACCGTAATACAAGTAAGAGAGTAACCGGACACGTGTCGGTAACTGTTCCAATTGAATACAACAATTCCACAATTTCTCCCCAAAAGTTCCCCTCACCCTCACCCTCACCCTCAAGCCGAACCCCCGTTAGATTTTCTATCTCTATACCTCCTACTCTATTTCTTTGTATTTTCCTATTTCGCTCTCTTTGAGCTCGATCGGCAGATTCCCAATCCCCCTTTCTTCTTTCAATCCATTTCCAGACGACGTGGTGGTGAAATTGATTTTTCATCTGCTATAATCGACGATTCCTCCCTTTTCTCTGTCGATTGTGTTCTTCGCTGAGCAAATTAGGGTTTGTCTTTTTACGCTGAATCAGGTTCTGCTCTCTCTCAATTATCCCTTTTTTTTCTTGCGATTTATTCTCTTTCCACATTCTTTTGCCAACCCTAGCTTGTTAAGTCCTCGTTTTCTGCCAAGCATTCATTGATTCTTATTATTTGATTTGTATAGTAAAAATTTTGAAAAAAAAAATAGCGAGGTGTCGTTTCGCTGATTGATTCTATTGTATTATTCAGATTTTTCTTACAAGAAGCTCTGTGAGATTTTAGGTGCGTTGTCTTTTTATTTACCATCCGAAATTGAGGGTTTCCTTGTTGAATCTAAAAAGCTTCGCTCACCATATTACAAGCCCCCAAAAAAAGAGAGAAGAGAAAAAGAAAAAACCAAAAAAAAGAAGAAAAAGAAAAAAAAAGGGTCCTTTTAGCTGTCTAGAGTATTCCTTTTAGCTGTCTTCATAGTTGATCTAAACCATAAATGGCATTAAATTTTTCTCATCGGCCCATATTTCCGGCACATATATCTGAGGATAATTTGGTATCACCCATGAGAATTGTAAATGGGTGTTTAGTGGAGGGTGTTCCGGAGAAGAATGTGGAGAATTTTGCTTGGTCGTGGCGTTCGCATGAGGGATTTGATTATGGTTATGGGGGCAA
This sequence comes from Solanum ossicruentum, assembly GCA_025774065.1. Lineage (NCBI taxonomy): Eukaryota > Viridiplantae > Streptophyta > Magnoliopsida > Solanales > Solanaceae > Solanum > Solanum ossicruentum. The sequence goes on from JAOTQR010000079.1 coordinate 9,623,248, forward strand.
AATAGTAGACAAGTGTGATTATTCGGAGTCAGTATCCGAGGATATTATTGACCTTCTTCCTGCTGATCCATTTGGGATGGATATAAGCACCACTATCACAGCCATTACTGGCTGGCTTGAGGATTTGGAAGTTGATTATGGAGGGCGTAGGAGAAACCATGCTGGTCCAAGTAATGAGGACTATGGTTTATTTGCAGATTTCGATTTTATTTGGAATGATTCTATGAGGTTCCAATCATTACCTAGTAGTCATGTTCAGTCTGATGACAAAATGAATAGAGGTGATCCAGTGAATTGGCTTATTGGGGAGAGATATATGAGGGACGCCTTGGCCCATGTTGGTCTTGGCTCAGCTTGCAATGTGGGGGACACTGCAGGCTTCAATAATGTAGGTTCAGGCAGTTATCTGCCCCAGACCATGGAAACAGGGGCTGGTGTGACGTCTTGCTCTGGTGAAGATGAAGGAGCCCCTCATGAGGCTTTATCTTTTGCTCTTGGTTTCCTTGGAGTGAAGGATCTTTTGGCGGTAGAAAGTGTTTGTAGGTCCTTGCGGCTAACTGTCAAAAGTGATCCCTTATTATGGAAGAGCATTCACATTGAAAATCCATTGAATGAGATCAGCGATGATGTTCTCTTGCAACTGACTAGCAGGGCTCAAGGTAACTTACAATGCTTGAGTTTGTTAGAGTGCACCCGCATCACTGATGATGGTTTGAGGCGGGTACTTGACTCTAATCCACATTTGACAAAGGTTGGTTGTTCGTCTTCATTTTACTTTATGTTTCTTAATATGTTTGTGTTGTTTGTGGTTCTCACTATAATGGTATGGTAGTTGTATGCTTTTTGATGTTAACATGATGATCTTTCAGAGTCTCTAATGACCTGCTTTTGTTCCTGGAGTAATACATGTTGCAGTTTAACAACTTATTCTTGATGTAAAGACTGAAATGTTGGTCAAAAGAATGACATAAATTGCTTACTAATGTCTGTCACAGTGCAGGTTGAGTATCTTTTAGAGCTAACTTGAACTTCCTAAATGCTCTGTTATTTATGGAAACATTGATTGGTTACATGTTTTATGTATGTGATTTAAGACATGATTCATTCATGTTTTTTCTAATGACTCCGATCTCAGTCTGGATGTAGTTCTATGATTCTATCACCGTCATTCCCTTGTTTTAAATTGTAAGCAAAATCCGAACTTCCGATGGTCATTGTATTCTCTGCTTTACCTTTCTGAGGAGACTAAAGCCATCTTTTAGCAGGTTTTAGCTTTTACTTACAGAAGTTTGAACTGTTTATGGAAGCATAAGTCTGTTAGCTTGACGCCCTTGATTTTCCTGGTGATTGCTCACAGATTGCACGTTAGGCTGTTTGGTTCTGTCCTTTCCTCATTTTCTTTCTTGTGTGCCTAGTGCTAAATGCTCTTGCAAGACATACCTGTTGAGTGCAGGATCAGCTCCCTTGCTACTAATTGTTTTCTTCGGTACAAAGTCCCTTCTGCCACTAGTAGTTGTGTGCATCAATGTACAATGTTTTGCTTATTAATCTTTTGTTTCATGCAGCTTCTGGTTCCTGCATGTACAAGACTCAGTATTGAGGGCATTGTAAATATGGTGAAGTCTTTTAACTGTCAAAGAGGTAAAGTGGGTATAAAGCACCTGTGGATTGGCGGTCTATATGGAGTAATGCATGAACATGTTGAAGAGCTGTTGTTCCTTCTAGGTGCAGATCGCCAGACAAGGCAAAATGCTTATAAACCCCATTTCTTTTCTCGAAGGAATGTTTATCGTTTAGCTGATGAAAATCGGGCTATTGATGTTCAAGTATGCCCTATTTGTGAAAAAATAAGGTTGGTGTATGATTGTCCTGCAGAGGGTTGCCAAGTGAAAGATCAAGCTACTCAAGAATGTAGGGCCTGCTCACTTTGCATCTTACGGTGTAGTGAATGTGGCAGATGCATAAATAACAGTGAATATGTGGAAACTTTTTGTTTGGAATTGCTTTGCTCTGATTGCTCTAAGCAGCCTTTGGAGGAGTGCAAAGATGAGCAAAATCATAGCCTTTGAAGTACCAAGATGAGCAGGTGGGAGGGGCTGGTTCCTTTGAAGTAGATTGAAGTGCGACTGCCAAGTAAATCTATGTGCTATCTATGTCTTTAATTGGATATATGTTGAGAAAGAATGTTAAGCAGCCATTTGACTGCTTTCAATTTGTGCAAGACTTGCCGGAACAGTTGAATTGTTTTGTTTGTTGAACTGCTGTCAGCAAAATAAGATACTTGTTCAAATTTCATTTGAATGTTTAGTGCTTTGAATGATGCAAGTTGTACTATAAAGAGTTAGGTGTTATATGTTCTGGAGACGTTGGAACATTGATTTTCTTAATGAACGTTCATTAATAGTTTAGCACATGGAGTGATTTGAGCATGAAACAAAAGTAGAAATAGAAATTGACTTACAATTTTGGTAAAAATTGATGATGCAGTGACTGCAGCTAAAATGAAATTTTCTGATCGAGGTCACACCTTGAATGGTTACTTTTAGTTGAAATATTAGTTTAGGAGGTTTCTGGATTTGTGTTTGAAGAAGATATATTTTAGGATTCCTTCATACAAAACACACTAACATAAGAAAAAGAAAAATAAAATTGTAATCTAAAGTACTTGTATTTTTACCCAATAAGAAACATTGGATAATATGAATATCCCTCAGGTTTCTCCCTTTTTATCCGTATCACAGAACTCGTAAGGGTCGGATCTAATGTTTTAACTGACTTTACCTGATCCATTTGACATCCCTAATGTGGAGCCAACAAAAAATCTTATTTTATGACACACAAGTGACAACTCAACTCAACTCAATCCAATCCAATCCAATCCATCCATTTGCCACCTCTACACACAACTCACTAACACTGGTTGTATAAGATACTTTATTAAAGTTTTCAGGATGAAACAAATAAGAAAAAATCCAGGCTGAAGAAACGGGTAAAATCCCCACCTCTGTGATACTGCCCAAGCCTTCTCATAGCACTGGTCATTAATTAAATCAAAGTCTTCAATACAAAATCATATCAGTTCATCATCCACCAAAACTGAACTCAGTTACGACATACAAACTAAAACTACGTGAAGTGGCAATGCCAAAGCTAGAATGGTCCACCTTCTCTTTGGCAGCACAAAACTGTGTACGTACTACACATCAATCAATATTCAGATGGACTAATGACATCGTCAATCTTTAAAATCATCTTAACAACCTGTGTTGCAAGCAAAATCTGCTGTTGCTTCCCTATCAGTGTCTCAAAGACATTTTGCTCACGCATGTCATTTGTTCCAGCATCATTGCAATCTATCCCATAGCAAGGATTGTTTTCCTGCAACAAAATTTAAGTTATAACTCTATTCAGGTATATGACACAGAAAAAGAATTCCGCTAGTGAAAATCTTATGTTTTCAAATTATTCAGACTCAGAAACTTTGGAAATAGTCTAGAGGTATATTTATTTTTCTTTTAGTCAAGGGCTATACAACAGAAATACTAGGAACTATCGCTTAAGAAAATCTTATGTTATATTATTCAACAGAGAAACAATTATGATTTTATATTTTTAAGTTACAACAAGCCAAGGGTACCTTAATTTGCTGAGATTTAACAGCAGATAGAGTTTCAATGGGTTGGAGACCACTATTCTCAGCAAGTGCCATCAGGATAGAATCCAAAGCATCTGCAAATGCCCTGATAGCATACTGCAGATAGAAGGTTTGACGCTTTAGCTAATGATAATCAATTTTTAAAATTTTAGTTTTAAAAAAAAAGTAGAAACAAGAACAAATAAAATAAAAGCTCGCCTGCTCAACTCCTGGGTGTTTATCAGCTGCTGCTTCCACAGCAATTGAGCAAGAGATCTCAGCTGAACCACCACCATACACAATGGAGTTGTTGCGAATAAGATTTCTAGCCACACACAAAGCATCATGGATACTACGTTTTGTCTCCTCTATCATCATCTTGCTACCTGTATGATGATCAAAGCTCAATTCCAATATCCTAATTGATACATTTTCTCAAGTATTCTAAGCTTCAGCATGATCCTCCTATATTTCTTTACCACTAAACTTCAAAGATGTGCAGGTAAAGAAATGCTCAATTGGTGCTCTGTAAGAAACAAAACCCATCTATCCTGGTATTGGGTAAGGACCCTCAATTGCAAAGCTCTGGCATCCCATATTAGTAAGTTGTGACACTAACACCACTAGACAAGAACTCGGCATCTGGTGGAGGTCACTGACCAAACAAAACAGGGTTAAAAAGAAATGGGAACCGCGTGGTGCATTACCCTCAACCAAATTTGCCCAACAAATAATGGGAGCATATTTGGAAAGATCACATATGTACCATAATCTTAACCAAAATAAAGTTCAGTTGTTTTCAGGATCTTTACACTTACGAAAACAAGAACCATGGAGGATCAGCATGCAGTTACAACAGTTGCCTGATGACAGTACCAAAATCTAATAAACACTGGATCGAAACAGCACAAACCTAGAAACCGTAGATGTCAAACTAAAAGAAAATCCAATGAGAAAAGATTAAAAATGAAAAATAAAGGAGCACATGAAATCTCCCTCAACAGTTTACATGGACAAGGATTTATTTCCATAGAGAAACTAAATGGCTGATCACAGAAACCTACCGCCACGGATAAATATTGTCACGGCCCTTGAATTTGCACAATGTTCAATGTAAATCATCCTGTCCTTTGTTGTACCAAATGATTTCTCTCGAACCAGACCAGCCTGAACTTATACAACATTACTTGTAGCAGGTGATAGAGATCCAAAATCACATTAAGCACTATTGTTCGTATTTGAAAGACCCGGTTAAATGGCTAAGTTCACATGAAAATTTTAGAAAGGATATGAATGTGATGCAAAATAGAACATGAATTGAGAAGAATCTCCATATAGATCTGAGAAATTAGACATTAAGAATCTGTAAGCAAAGGAAGAATAAAATTTCATAAAATACTTGTCAGTTATTAGTGATATACCACACAGTCAATGACCCTCTTATCATCACTTAACAGAAAATTTCTAGATGTATGACCAGACACAAGTGACTTGAACTAATACCCGTCCAAGTTTTTCAGGTGTCAATTCTTGAAACCTTGGAACGATTCTCCCACCTAAACACATGTGGAACCAAGAAGTTGCGATTAAATAAACTGTTGTAACAGAAATGCCACAACAGAAAAGGCATAATAGTTGATAAGCAAATAGAACACAAACCTGTAGCAATTGCTATCAGCTCCAACTCCACACCACCTACCCATCTAACAGCAGGAAGATTTCTATGCATTAGTAAGTGGTTTGCTTCATCATCAAAACCCCACTGGCAAATAACTAAAGTGGCACCAACATCCTGTCGGACATCAGCAAACAAGTTAGGAAATCGAGCTCCTGATAAGCCAAACTACCAAAAGATGCAAGGAAACTTCAGCTCTTGGTAATCTTTGCATGTAAAACCAATCAAACTGCTACTTACAGGCCCGAAAACACAATCCATAGATCTCCCCACCCCCTGAAATGATGATATTGGTGAACACAGGAAACTCAACAACATTGGCATCCCTCTAGCTTGTACTTGTTTATGATAATAAAAGAGCAAGGCATGCAACTTCACAGTGAAAGGGGCGAAGGATAAGAGAATGACAAAACAGCCCTTCATTCTCATATTTAGCATGTAAAAAAAATAGGGGGAAAGAACACAATTTGTTTGCTTAAACAGAGAGTTAGGAATGCAGACATTACTATCAACAACACACCTATTGTAATCCCACTGAAGATAGCATGACAAAGCATTCTGGAAAAAAAAGGAGCAGTATCTACAACAAAAGTTATACAGAGCTACGCTCATGAAAATACCAGAAACATAAGAAAGAGCAGTGCATTCCGGTGCACAAAGCAGCACGCTTTAGCAAGATCTGGGGAAGGGCCACACTCTAAGGGATATTATGTAGACAGCCTACCTAAATGCAAGCATTGTGGCTCTTCCAGAGCTTGAACATGTGTTCTATATTACATTCGAATTTATAGGATGTAATACGACACTTTACTTTGGCAGAAGTCAAGGAAGATTTTTTAAACTTGAGATTTATGCATGTCATAAGAGTTGTGTTGCTATAGGACTGTTGTGGTCTTAAAATGTCGTACATCTCTCTGGCCATAAAAGTTTCTCATTAAGAGTAAAAAGAGAAGTTTAAAATTAGATTGTTTTCAAATATAAAAATGTGTTATTCTTTTTGGAGTGGACTCATAAGGATATACTGTTACATACAATGGACCAAGGGAAGCATACGGTTAAGGTTTTAGCTGGCCATAAGCTTCAATTTTTCCCACACCAGTCAGCCTATAAAGTCTAAAAACATGTGAAGCTCTTTTTGCTAAGCCCTCAGAACTCCTTCCCTTCTGTAAAAATAGAAGTAGCTTCAATATTTCATCTCCTTCCCATCCCCAAGCCCTGATTATATCTGTATTTAGACCATCATTCACTGTGTATACAAACGGATTCTGCAAATTTACCTTGCATTTCTGAACCATGTCATCAAAGTACTTTTGCTCCTGTAGGCGTAAGGTTTGAAATTTTTCCACAGTATCAATGTCAACCTTATGCTTGGTCTTTGGTTTTGGAGGCTCAAAAGGACAAGTCAAAATGGCAATATGTGCATCCTGAATTTGCTTTGGCATCTGAGGATGACTCATATCTTTGTCAACTACAATTCCATAAATTAGCTCAGTATCCTCTAATTTTCCACCAACTTGTCCCTCAACTTTGATTAAGTCCAGATTAACATCCTTCCTCTCTAGATCTGCAACAGCTAGAACTGCTTTGACAGCGATCTCAGCCATGCTACGCTTGCATCTATTCACACTACAATACAAATTCCCCAAATCAAAAATAAATAAATTGAAGAGCAGGGTTTTTGCAATTGTAATCAGAAACCCATAACCGCAAAATACTTTTAGTGCAAAATGCACTTTATGACAGATCACGAACATGTTCTTGAATACAAGTTTAGCACCTAGGAACTCTTTAAAAGAAAAGATAGCATGGAGAAAGGTAACAGCAGAGTTGGCATTAGATTTGACACTTACATCTTAGATGACAAAGTAGTCATGCAGGTTTGAATCAAAGGCTCAAACTCATTCACACCAAATTCAAACTTATTTGCAATACGCTCCAAGTGCTCAACTGCTATCCTAGAAGCCATTTCATATCCTTCTGCAACTCGAATAGGGTGAATACCACGTTCTAACAGCTTCTCCGCTTGTTCCAGAAGTGCCCCAGCCATGACAACGACTCCAGTTGTTCCATCACCAATTTCATAATCTTGACTTCGTGACAACTCAACCATCAACTTCGCAACCGGATTGTCAACATCCATCTGCTCAAGGATAGTTGCACCATCATTTGCTGAGAATACAAAATTCAAAGATCAGCAAATTTTATCACAAGAAATAAGTTTGACATGCGTAAGTTAGAACAAGAAAGGAAAAGAAAACAAACAAGGTGAAATATACTTTCAAATCATTACTCTTCTTGCCAAACTAGGACAATCAAGAACAGGTATGACGGATCCTAACACCCAGGCAAGGCAAGGATAGTGGGAGGAGACTCGGAGCACTTCCCAAGTGAGATGGGGTTGCATCAAGGATCAACTACTAGGTTGTTTTTATTTGTCTTGGTGATGGATGAAATGACATGGCATACAAAGGAGAAGCGCCGGTGCACATGTTATTTGCAAATAATATAATTTTTACTGACAAGACCCGAGGCGGAGTTGACTTAAGTTGGAGGTTTGGAGGCAAACCTTAGTCTAAAGTGTTTAGGTTGAATAGGAATAAGACTGAATACTTATAGTGCAAGTATAGTGACATGAAGCTTAAGGTTGCCATGGAAGTGAGGCTTGATACACATGTCATTTAGAAGAGAGGATGTTTCAAGTATCTTGGGTCTATTTTCTAAAAAAATGGAAAGATTGACAATGATGTCACACATTGTATTGGTGCAGGGTAGATGAAATGGAGGCTCACATATGGAGTCCTTTGTGATAAGAAAATGCCACCCAAACTTAAAAGATAAGTTCTTCAAAGTGGTGATTAGACCATCTATGTTGTACGGAGCAGAGTATTCATCAATCAAGAATTGCCAATTTTAGAAGATGAAAGTTGCAAAGATGAGGATATTGAGATAGATGTGTGAGCATACTAGGAGAGATAAAATTAGGAATGGAGATATCCAGGACAAGGTAGAAATGACCTCAGTAGAGGACAAGATGTAGTAAATGAGATGGAGATGGTTCAACATGTGCAGAGGAGATGTATGAATGTTCCCATGTGGAGGTGTGAAAGGTTGGTTATGGATGATTTCAAGAGAGATAGTTTTATGCCAAAGAACTATTCGGGAGAGGTGATTAGATAGGACATGATGTAGGTTCAGCTTACTACGGACCTGACCTTAATAGGAGGACATGAATTAGGGTAGAAGGTTAGTTAAATAGTTAAGCATTGTCTCGCTTATTCTTCTATACTATTAGTCATACTACTACTCTTGTAGCTCTTTGCCCTGTGGACTTGGTTATCACTTAATGCTTTTTGTACTTTGATTATCGTTTTATCTTGTCATGACTATTGTTCAGGATGATTTGTCAAGTCATCTATAGTATTTTGTCATGACTTCTTTATTTCATTATTTCTTTCTCTATACTGCTTTGGAATGTTTTTTCTTTTCTACCTCTAAGGTAGGGGTAAAGTCTGCGGACACTTTACCCTCCCAAGACCGACTTTGTGGGATTACACTAGGTATATTATTGTTGTTATGCTCTTTTTGCCAAACATACAACAACATACCCAATGAAATCTCATAAAGTAGGGTCTAGGGAGGGTAGAGTGTATACAGACCTTATCACTACCTCATGGAGATAGATAAATTGTTTCCGAAAGACCCTCGGCTCAAATGTATCTGCCTCCAAATAATAGAAGAAAACAATAAATATAAAATAACAGCTAAAATGACCTTATAGACCTAAATGCACATCTCTAAAGAAGATAAAATCTAATGCTCATTAGTGTCACAATGCATGATTAGACTAGAACATAAAAAATATGGCACTCAAGAAGCTTGGCCCCTGCAAGGATATTAAGCTTAGATAACTATTTTTTCTTTCTTCGGAATAACCTTTCTTGAAATACAGATCAATATCTAGTATAATAGTGTGAAGTGCATATTTGTCCAAAGGTTACAACTAAGTAATATAGAGAATCTTCAGTAACTCAATTTTTAAGCAGTGTTGACCAGCACATCGAACATTTTGCCAAGTGCAGTTACCAAAATCAAAAAGGAAATGTAAGGAGAGAGAGAACTATGATAAGCCCGTCAAATTCACCACACAAAAAATTTCTCAAAATTGCCAGCTTGACATTTACTACATAATGAAGTTCACATATCAGAGAAACACTGTCATTCTTATCAAGAAAAGACTGTCATTCTACGATCCTAATCAAAGAATTTCTCAAATCATAGTGCAGAACATAACCATCACAATTAGCAAAGCAGTACCTGTATATGCATAAACAGAACCTTACACTATGAAAAGGAAAAAACAAATACAAATAGAAGATAAAGAAAACAAGTTTCAAGCCACAACTAATAAACAGCAACAAAGTGATACAATTTGAAATGGCCTGAAATTGAGTTGCTTGACAAGATTGTAGATGATGTTGTAAAGGAATACACTTGCATTGATCAGTTGAGATTGTTAGAGCTAGTTAATAGTTCCAGAAATTACAAACAGATCCCTATAGTCAGGTGTCTAATTTGGTTCTTTAGATACCAACCCCAAATGTAATTTCTTATTTTCAGTTCATTTCCTTTATGAAATTGCAGTTTTGTAGATGGAACTTATATATGGAATAAAGAATAGATGAAAGAAAAGGATAACGAGAGAGGAGAAAATACTGATAGTGACATCGCCGTCAGGGCTCTGAAGCATCTTGTCCATTCCCTTAGGACCAAGAGAAGTGCGGAGAATACGAGCTACTGCTTTGGCAGAGTAAATGTTGGCTTTTTGAGCATCAAGGCCTCTTAATCGAGTTTTCCGCTCTTGTTCTTTGATTATTATGAATGGCCTACCAAACTCATCGAATGCCAGCGCCATTGTTCGAATTCACTGTCCACCAATGATATTGTCGTCAAAGTTGGAGACGATACTATGGCTTGTCTACAAGGTTTCTGAACCCTATGCACTGCTCCCGCTTCTTTTATATTCGTTTGGGCCCGACAGCGGGTTTTACTTTGGGAAACAACACTCCACCCTACAACAACAACAACAACAACAACAACGCTTCCGCTCATTGCGGGGTGAGGGAGTCGGATGTACGCAGCCTAATTCTTATGTTTAAAAATATAAAGCGGCTGTTTCCAGATGACCCATGAGGAGCGTCGAAAGTTGCATTGACTAACCGCTACTTCACAAATGAAAAAAGCGCAGATAGTTTAAAGAGCCATTTTGCTTTATTCCATCATACTCAAAGGCCAAAAAATAGTCAATCTTTGGCTCCATCCGAGATTGATGGATGAACACTCCACCCTACAAATGCAAACTATTTACGAGTGACCATTTCTTTACTAGGATATTTGTAGTGTGAATAAAGACCAACCTAAACTCAAAAATCAAATTAAATCAATTAAATAAATTAATTTTTTTTGTATTTGATTTGATTTGATTTTATATTTTCAAAATTGATAATATTTGATTTAGATTTAATTTTGTTCAAAAAAATTGCAGACATAACCGATAAATTATATGTACAGATTTTTAATGACACATATTTAATATATTATTTTTATGAACGATTATAACTATCTATAATTGATAGAATTTGATTGAAACAAGTAAGAATCGGTTGACTAGAGAAAAAACGCTCTCTAAAACCCTAAAGTTGTTGTCATTTTCAATCTGCTCATGGCCCCCTCGACCTCCAATCAGCCCCCTCCTGCAGCTGGCCATTGTGTTCAACCGCCTTCATATGTTAGTTTTCTCAAACCTGCACTTGCTCCGGCAAAACTCATTCCTTTGAAGCCCATAATGTACTTGCATGGTGAGCCTATCATAATGTGGGAACAAGAGGAAGTGGGCCAAATGATCATTAATGAAAGCTTGCAGTTTGGTGTAGTAGAGAAATTCTCTTATGGGTGGCCGAAAATCTAGGATTTAAGAAAATTGATACCCACTCAATGCGAACTGAAAGGTGAATGCAAAATTGGCCTACTCATTAATAGACATATTTTAATTCGAGCATCGTTACTAGAGGATTATGTTTATCTCCTCTCAAAACCTACGTTTTATATTACCCAGAGACAAAATTTTTCCTATGCGTACTTTGAAGTGGGACCCTAGTTTTGATCCTAATGAGGAGACCTCCACTGTAGTGGCATGGATCTCCTTCCCAACCCTACCCCTAAGTTTCTTTTGTGAGGATACAGTCTTCTCATTCGTTGCAGCGGTTGGTAAGCCTCTTCAAGTGGACTTGGCAACAAAAAATAAAACACGACCCAGTTGTTCTAGGGTCAAAGTAAAGTGGATCTGCTGACAAAGTTCCAAAAAGGATCAAAGTTGGAATTAGAAATGGGAAGGAGGAAGTCATGGAGAAATAGATCAAAATTAGGTATGACTACCTCCCAAAGTATTGTACTACTTGTATTATTCAGGGCCATGACTTAGACCAATGCTATGTGGAGCACCCGGAGTTGTTCAAAAAGCAGGAGCGGAACAATAAAGGGGAGGATCAACAAAAGGAAGACATGAGTGAGGAAAACAAAGGGGAGGAAACTGCTACAAAGGATCAGGAAACTAGTAGAGGGGAGGACAAAAAGAAGAATAACTTTGTGGTACAAAGAAGGAGAAATTAGATTCCAGAAATAAGCTTGGAAATTTGAAAGTGTTGATGTTTACGAAGGGATTTATGACTTATAAAAGGGAGTACGACCCGTAAAGTGGGTTTGTAGAACCTGATAGACTTGATGAAATTTAGGATCTTTCTGAATTTCAATCTACGATTTATGAGACGACTCGTAATGTACTCTATGAGTCGTAGACTGTCTCATATAATGGGAATCATATGAAAGGGAGTCTATGAAGTTTGGAAAAAAATCATCAGACAAAGCACATCTACGACCCGTAGAATGTTTTACTGCCCATAAATGGGGTCTTGTAGACCTGTCCCGCCAGTATTTTAATAGGGGTAAATTTAACCTTTCCTCTTTTTCCAAGTAAAGGTGAAACTCCCCAAAAGTGTGCTTCGAAATGCCCATAATCTTAATTTTCATATATCTAAAAACCCATGCATGATATCGAAAATTCAACTTCATATTTTAGATCAGAGGGCAAAATTGAGTGGGAAATGGGTTAACCTAGATTTTAGAGGCCCCATAGTGAAAAATAATTTTTGCTAATTTTCGAATTCTAGAGAGCATCCGCGCCCTAGCCGTGATGCGCCAGGGGCACGGAGTAGTGTAAAATGTTCCTTCGTGTTGGTTCTGCATCACGGACCAGTATAATATTCTCCTTACTTTTCCTGTTTTGGCCAAGGGCATTGGGGTCATAGCCCCATGCCTACTTAAGCTTTGGTGAGTACTCAAGTCCAAGGACACTATCTACATTACTCTTGCTATTGAGACTTTTTTATGTTGAACACTTGTTATTATAAGGATGAGCCCAGAAAGTGTCTTGGCCCCCGCTGCACTCCATGTTAGAAGTGTTATTGGATATTATGATGTACTTAGGAAAGTTCGACATAATTGGTATTTTTCAACGGCTCCTGGTGCAACAGCAAGCACCAGTTTAACTTGGGGGGGTGGTGATTTAGTGGCAGTGGGTGGCAAGGTGGCTTTGTTGCCTATTCTATTAGGAACCGCTGGTATCCACCGTAAGCCTTTCCTCATTTGAACCTCGCCCTTCACTTTTAAGGCTATACCATCCTAAGGTGCTACTAAATGGATGGATCTTATCAACGTCCATGAATGATAAATCATAGATCGAGCCACCGAATCAGAAAAATCGGGTGTTAAGTTGAATACAAATATCGAATTGACAAGAGGGCGGCTAAGAAAATATATCACGACGCGAGCCGGGAAAAGGCCC
>JAOTQR010000079.1:9636553-9647299 GCA_025774065.1 Solanum ossicruentum
CAATGAAAAAATATATAAAAGATAAAAAAAAGTTATTTGACAATTACATGATTGATTATCACTATTCAAATAGATTTAATTATGGGAGATGGGAATGAATACATTTTAATGAGGAACAATATGATAGTTGATTCTTTTTTTAAAAAAAATATGATATATTATACTTAAAGAAAGCATCGATCTAAGCAATAAAAAAAATACTTCAAGATTATCCGTCCATCGCGCACACACCCATACTAGTTTTGATCTTAAATGAAAGCAAAGTAGCATCTGAAAACAATTTTCAAACCTTGGCTAACCATTCAATGAATTAACTCTTTATTACACTATAGTCATAATTTAATTTTAAATCCTCTTAAAACTATTCATTATTTGAGATAAATAATTATTGCTACTCACATATCGTGTTTTTACTAAAATAACACTTAGTACTAAATTTAATAGGGTAAAGTAAAAAGGCCAAAGATATTTTATTGAAACAAAGACTATTCAATTTAAAACTAAACCTTCAAAATTAGATGCCATAGATTAAAGAGAAACCTGGTAATACAATGACAACTAGTAGAATCGAGATATCATGATATGTATAAAATTTGTCTGCAAACCGAGCAAGCAATCTGAAGTAGTCAGATAAGATTTAAGGTCGCTCATAAACAAAAGAGCCTACCTGCTGACGTTTGTGACAAAACAAGAGATACTTGTGTATGAACAAGAATTAAGAAAAATAAAAAGACGCCACCCTCTCCAAATTCTGTATTTATTACTATTTCTTCTGTACACCTGCTGTGCCAAGACTAGGCATTTGAAAGCTGAGAAGAACATGTTATCTCCAAGTACTAATTAACCAACCAAAACTGAACTTCAGCGTTGTGTATGAAGACAACATGTTATGCATTTTAATTAACTGAACCGAGTACTATAACTTATCTGCAATTCTTCCCAAAGCATCAGCAAGCTTGGTAAGTACTGTTATTAAGCTATTAACATGGTCCTTTCTTTGCTCCCTATCCTGTTCAAAATGCATATTCTGAGCTTCAAGTTGGGAGCTCACCAGTTTGCCATTTCTATCCAATGCTCTCACTAAGTGATGTTGCACATTCCTTGCTTCTTCATCATCTGCATCTGAGTCATTTTGCTTCCTTTTCCTTCCTTCCTGACCGATCCCCATATCAGGTTCTCGGGTGGTAGGTTTGCTTGTACCTGCTGATAAAGAATACTTCAATTCACAAAGGGCATCCCAATTTGCTCTTTTGATTGTTCCTATTAGTCATTGCAAGCAACTATTGCTCCTCTCTTTCTTGTTTATCTTTTTTCAATGATGGTGAGATAGCTACGGACATTTTTATGGGAATGCAAAAGTTCAACGTGAATGTGAATTATTAGTATAGGAAAACTTAGAATGACATTTGACATACGGTCATATCTACAGATTTATTTAACGTTTTAGCTGATTCACTTCAAAAGCTGCATTCTCATTTTGTTGGGTTTAACAACTGACTGAAACATAAACCACACCCACTTCAGCATAGAAAATGCAATAGTTAATATAGATGAGTGACATTTGGCACAGAGCTGAAGCGATATAGACAATTTCAAATTTTACCAAAACTGATTTGCTTAAACTATATTTGTCTCAAATGTGTATCATGAAACCAACAATTTTCATGGGAATTCAAGTAGACATGAGAAAACCAAGGACTATCTGAATAAGGTATAAACAAGAAAGGAGCTCAACAAATGATCTGAGGTTTCAACTTTTTCAGATGTAAGTCAAAAATTCATGAAAATGACTATCACGATGCCAAATAACCCAGCAATGTGTCAAAAGAGAAAACAAAACAGCAACAAATGATCCGTTATCTTTGACTTTAAACTCAAAGTCATCCCCTTTCTTTCACATGGAGCACCAATAGTCCTCCATGGTTGAAATATTGGTGCACATTTAGTCTCTTCCATATCCTTCGTTCGCTATTTAACATTTTGATATTGGACACGTCCGTTTACTAGTCTCCTTTTGTATATCATCTGATACAAACTAAATTCCTTCTTAAACATTTACTTGTAGCTGCATCAAGAGTCATGATTTTTATTTTGTATTTCTTAAATATTTATGTTGTGGTTCACTTCAGTATACATATCCATGGTTTTGTTGATTTTTTAGCTCTCTGTTTCCCAAACCAATTTTCTGCAAACCAGATTCTTTTGAGCTTTCCATATGTATCTGGAGCACAATCAAAGAGCCAAAGAGAAATACGACGAAGAAGAAAAAGGAATAAATAGGAGGAACATATTTGGGCCTTCTAGCTGGTGGTTTTATCATGTCGGGTTTAGTCACTGTGTCCCAAACAAAGGCATAAGGCGTATAATTCAGATTTTAAAATCACAGTTACCTGTCCAAGGCTGTGTTTCACTACAGACATCACAAGTTTGTAACTTATTATCATAGAGTTGTGAGCATGAGTACAACTTTGTACTGATTTGCCCTTAATGTATGCTTAAGAATAGAGGTTTCAATTTTAACGTCAAATAAATGTACTAGTTTATTCTAAAAGTTTTAGTGAATACTCGTGTGTGTGGCTTTAGAATTTGTAGAAGTTGTATGTAATTCTAACTATATTTTAAGGTTATGGGGGTATTGGATTTGCATTTAAATTAAATGATATAATTACATAACTTGACATCAAATTGGCATATAAGTCGAGTTCCAACGTTTATTTCCCAGATAACATTATGCTATATGGAATTTGTCACTGAAGAGTGATTCCTCAGCAAAATAAATTTCAAGAAAGTACAAACCAAAGACCAGAATGATGAGTCTAACTACGAGGGAAAGACTTTATTTAAGCTCTTTAGCATGCATTTTGTTCTAGTACTTAATTTCTAACCTTTGGTCTGCAACTACAAGAATAAGTTCAGGAAGAAATCTGGTTTGTGTCAAAATATTGTGAAGTCCCAATTATATTTTATCTTTTCAAATTGTTTCTATGGAATGTGAATCCATGTGCACAGACAGAGGTTAGGAAAGGACATACAGGGCACCAATATTACAAAAATTAAGAATTACACATGCTCCATGTGAAAGAAGAGGGACAGATGACTTCGAGTCTACAGCCAAAGAAAGGGATTATTTTGGGCTTTTTCTAGGTTAAAAGACCTCCTGTTTTCAGATTATTGCGCTTACCAACTGACTTTTACAAGGGCGCCAACGGAAAATGGAAATTTATAGATCGATGGTGGGGATGAGCCCTTCTCGGACCGACTTCATACATTCTTTTACTTATAGAAATAGGCATGCCAATCTGATTTGTAGATCCTAAACTTATGAGATCATGAGCATTCCGTTGCCAGAGTATGAAGCACTCTACAACTAGTATTATAAATAGCGGTACACGTTGACAAGGCTGACCAGTATAGACTACTGAAAACAATGAATTCAGCTGTGGGGCATTGAACAGATCTTTTCGGATACTATATAGAAACAGAATATCTAATTTAGGCATACAAAATTATAATGGACTAGGAAACTAAGAAGAGCTTTCTTGAACTCCTGTGTATGGCACAACCAATGACAAAATACAGAGTTCGTTATATATGTATGTATACTAGAGTTAGAATAAGAATAGGAATATCTAGTCGTATTTAGAATTGGAATAGGAATAGTATGTTGTTTGCTAGTTGGACTTGGATTAGATTCTAGTATCTACAAACAGGATCTTTATGTAACAATGTATATACACAAGTCAATAATATTTTTCCTTCAATATTTCTCACGTGGTATCAGAGCATCGGTGAGGAAAAAAAATAGGAAAATAAGGTCCCGATTTTGGTGGATGTTTTGTATCACATTCATTTCTGTGGGTGTCGTGCGAAAACCAACACAGTCACTAGGCTGGGGAAGATTGGGCGACCAAACCCCAACCAGAACCACCAAAAAATAGTGACCCACACACGCCTGTTGAACATGGCTGTTTTCCGGCGAGATCTAGGTCACATACCGGCGTGCGGCTTCTCCGATGGGTTTTCTTTCGATATTTTTCCTTTTGTTGGGGTCGGCTAGTAATTCCGACCGTTCCCAGTCGTCTTTTCCCAGTTTCGATCGTTAGAAATAGGGTTCCTGCGATTTCCAGCAACTGTTTCGTGCTTCGTGTTTTGGCCTCTTTATCAGTTGGACATTAAGAATGCTTTTCTACATGGTGATCTTGCGAAAGAAGTCTATATGGAGCAACCACCTGGTTTTGTTGCTCAGGAGAGTCTAAGAGACTTGTATGCCAATTGTGCAAGTCACTATGGTCTGAAACAGTCTCCTTGAGCCTGGTTTGGAAAGTTCAGCATTAGTAATTCAGGAGATCGGTATGACTCGTAGTGGAGCTGATCACTTTGTATTATATCGGCATTCTGCACCAAATTTATGTATTTATTTGGTTGTTTATGTCGATGATATCGTTATCACTGTAGTGATAAAGATGGTAACACTAGTTTGAAGCAACACCTCTTTAAGCATTTTCAGACTACAGACCTTGGCAGATTAAAGTATTTTCTAGGTATTGAGGCTGCTCAATCTGGATCAAGTATTGTTACTTCTCAACACAAGTATGCCTTAGACATTCTTGAGGAGATAGGGATGAAGGGATGTAGACCCATTGACATGCCTATGGATCCGAATGTTAAACTGCTTCCATGACAGGGGGAGCCACTCAGTAATCCTGAAAGGTATAGGCGACTGGTGGGAAAGTTAAGTTATCTCACATTAACTAGACCTGATATTTCGTTCCCTGTGAGTGTTGTAAAGTCAGTTTATGACTTCTCTTGTGATAGTCATTGTGATGCAGTTGTTCGTACTCTGAGATATTTAAAAGCGCCCGAAAAAGGACTACTCTTCGAAGATCGAGGCCATGAGCATATCACGAGATATACAGATGTCGATTGGCAGGATCACCCTCTGATAGACGGTCTACACTCGGATATTGTGTATTAGTATAAGGAAATTTGGTGTCTTGGAAGAGCAAGAAACAGAATGTGGTTGCTCGGTCGAGTGCAAAGGTAGAATATCAAGCAATGGCTGTAGCAACTTGCAAGCTAATTTGGGTCAAACAGTTATTTTGGGAGCTAAAATTTAGTGGAGTTGATCAGATAAAACTTGTGTATTAATCAAGCGGCCCTTCATATTGCATCAAATCCAGTGTTTCATGGAAGGACCAAGCACATTGAGA
This sequence comes from Solanum ossicruentum, assembly GCA_025774065.1. Taxonomy (NCBI): domain Eukaryota; kingdom Viridiplantae; phylum Streptophyta; class Magnoliopsida; order Solanales; family Solanaceae; genus Solanum; species Solanum ossicruentum. The sequence continues at coordinate 9,641,764 of JAOTQR010000079.1, forward strand.
TTGATTGTCACTTTGTCAGAGAAAAGATACTCTCAAGAGATATTGTTACAAAGTTTGTGAAGTCAAGTGATCCGCTTGTAGGTATCTTCACCAAGTCCCTCACTGGTCCTTGTATTAATTATATCTGTAATAAGCTAGGTGCTTATGATTTGTCTGCACTAGCTTGAAAGGGAGTGTTAGAATAGGAATAGGAATATCTAGTCGTATTTAGAATTGGAATAGGAATAGTATGTCATTTCCTAGTTGGACTTGGATTAGATTGTAGTGTCTATAAATAGGATCTTTACATAGTAGTGTATATACACAAGTCGATAATATTTTTCCTTCAATATTTCTCACTATTTTGTTGTAAGAAAAGCTTAAAACCAAATGCAAATAAAACTTGGAATTTTTATGGATAAGCGGCAATAAGTTGATGGGCAAATCTTCCTGTATGGCGATCAGCCTTTTGTCCATAAAAATATTGGGAAAATTTTTAAAAATTTTCAAATACTCCCTTTTTTTCCTTCAAATTTCAACCAAATATTGCCCAAACTCCCACAATTATTGTCTTCTATATATCCTACCCTCAAACATTTTACTTTTGTCAAGAGTTTGACTTCATAAAAACTACAGTAGCACCACCACTGATGCAATCAGATGAATATATGTCTTCTTTCAGCTTCTATTATCTGCCACATATCTCAATTGAAACCCAATGATAGCCTATACACGTATTTGTAGGGCAACAAAAGAAAAGAAACAGAATTTTAACTAAAAGAAAGGAACCTTTTGGTGTGTACATATTTAACATTATATAGACGTACCTTGTGTAGGAGAAACTTGAGAGAGTGGCTGATGTTGCTGCTCTGCAATCCAAAATCAAGATAAGAAGTTCAAAGCAACTTCAAGAAGATGATCGGGGGAAGGCAAAGTAGACACAAAGAAGAGGGAAAGAACCAAATAATTGATAGAAAGAAAGAAGGAGAAAACCAAATAATAAGTTCAAGATAATTAAGAAAACCAAATAATTGATAAAACAAGAGAGAGCTAAATAATAAGTTCAAAACAATTTGAATTCCACCACAAGGAAGAGGTAGAGGAAGAAAATTTAGTACTTTCTAGAGAAATGAAAATGAATATTTATTACCTAATTGAAATATTTAATTCTATAATTGAATTGGAATCATGCTGGACATTCTACTACATTAGTCATTCATCCTCTTAGAAGATTGATGTAGCAGTATACGGAAAGGAAGAGAGACTAATATATGATGTTCATTAATGAAGAAAAAGTTTATGACAAAGTTCCTAGGCGACTTTGAGGAGATGTTTGGAGGCTAAAGGTGGACCTGTAGCTTACATTAGGGGAGAGATAATTAGGCAAACATGAAACACTTGCAGCTTACTGAGGACATGACCCAAGATAGGGGAATATGAAAGCCGAGAATTATGTTAGGTATTGTTGAGTTGTTTTTTTTTTTTTTTAAATTTTTAGAAGTATTAACATCATTCTCTTACTACCTTATTCTTCTATTTTATTTTGTTACCTGTTATTTCTTCAGCTTCTTTTATCGTATTATTTGTTGTTGATACTGTTATTTTCTCCATTATTTTCTATATGACTTTTTCATTACTTACTGATTTGATATGCCCTACTCTTTTTTTTTTGGTGATAACCGTGGTGTCCGGTGGTGTCTGGTGCCTGCTTTGCAGACCCGACTATTATTCCACGGGGCCCTGACGCACGACTGGGTAACACATCAGTGGCCCTGGGGATTCGATCCTGTGACCTTGTGGCATTTTTGCCTAAGGTTTAACCATTGGACCATCCCCTCAGGGTTTTGATATGCCTTACTTTAACTAAGAGTCTATCACAAACAACCTTTCTAGCTTCACAAGGTAGTGATGTTGCGTGCACATCACCCCTTCCCAGACCCTATTTATGAATTTTTACAGGGTATATTGCTATATTCCCATAATTGAGTTCACCTAGTATTAGGCAGTCCAGTGCTATTGAAAATAGAAGAAAAAAAAATGATATACTCCTCTCTGGAAAAAGAAATGTTTTAAACTAGAATATAACACCATTAGAGGAATATAGCATCACCATTGTAGTGCAATTCTATATTTCTATTGTTAAGCACCCGAGTACACAAATGTTTAGAACAAGATCTCATAAAAATTAATATCATTTCCACCAAGAATCTAATTTAACCATGAAAAAGTAAATATGCACAATACAAAACTGTTTGTTGTGAAATACTAGTACAAAACGCAAAAATATTGGGACCTGAGTTCTGAGTCATGTTGTTTCTCACATACCAAAAAAATAGAAATTCACAACTAATAAAACATTTTTAAGATACAAAATGTTGTATTATTAATTTAATCACTCTTTTACTACTCATATACTGTATAAAAATCTGGCAAAATTATGCAGTGTTGATAAAAATAAAAAGTTACGGGGTGTAATAAGTTGCATAAGCACAAGGAATTTCCTAGGGTAATTATAATTTTAAAAAAAAAAGCATGTTGACATTATTCCTGACTTGCTGTAGGATAACATAGAGTGACTCAACAGAAAGCTGGCCAAATAATCATGAGGATGATACTAGGATGGATGTGGCATTCAAATTATGGTGCCAATGACACAGGTAGAATCTGGCTACTCAGGAATCTTGGGTTGGTTTCAGCATACTATCGTTAATATTGATAACCAATTTATTTACTGCTCTATTAATAATCATAGTGGAGACTATCTCAATGATTTTACTGCAACATATGGACTTCATACAATCTATGTTGCTCGGACTATTCAATAATGTCTTTGGGAAAGGGTCGGATTCTCTAAAATTAGTGTATTTTTGGTTAATACGACATAGGTGCGGCATTGAAAGTGAAGAGTCCACGGAACTTAGCATACAATTGAGGATAGGAAGGGGTTGTGGTCTGCAATTGAAAACGTTAACCTTATTGTCAACAACTCACGGCTCATAATGGGGAACTTCAACTCTATTCTCAGAGGGAAGGATGGGAGCACCCCAGTCATGGATGCAGAGATTAAGGATTTTGAAGACATGGTGAATGACTAGCCTAAATGAACTTAGGTCGAAAGAGAGATTCTTTATATGGACAAATTCACATATCCATCGTAAACTTGAAAGGGCACTGGTCAACGATGCCCGGATGAACAGGTGGCCTCATCTAGAAATAGAAAGTTAAGGAACCTCACTTTTCTGGCCATTCTTTGCTATATGCCACAATGGAGGAGGTACAGAGTAGATGTCCTGAACCATTCATGTACCTGAATCACTTAGCAGGACATATCGAGTTCCAACACATTATGGCTGATACATGGGCCTCAATTGTACATGGTAGTCCTATAGAAAGGTGCAATGAAAACGTACATTGAATACCAGAGAGTTCTATAATGCGGAGCTTAAAGCAGAGTCTTTCACAAAACGACTAAAGGACGTTCAAAAACTGCTAAGAGCCTTTCTCAATGACCACAACCTCTATGCTAAAGAATAGTAGCAGAAAATAAATGGATTGTGGTAGAAGAGAGCATTCCTTGGTTGTCGTATTGGGCAGTTCATTGCTATTTGAAATAGAAGAAAAAATATACTCATCTTCGGAAAAAGAAATGATTTAAATATACTCTATATATCAATTCTATTATTTGAGCATCGCGTACACAAATGTTTAAAGACAAGATATCGAATAAAATATAATACTTTCATTTCCACCAAGAATCTCATTCAAAGTAACAAAGTAAATATGCAGATTGTTTGTTTATGAAACTAGTACTACACAAAAAACAGAAGGCATGGGGACATGAGTTCGGGGTAGTGCGGTTCCTCACATACGGAAAAATATATTCACAACCACTACAATATTTTGAGATAGAAAATGTTGCATTATTAATTTAATTGTCTATAGCTATTCCAATATATGTTAATTGGAACTCACGGAAAAAAATAGATTGTACCTGAAATTGGAGTAGGATTAGGAATAGGAGGATCGTTGATTGGTGGGAAATGTTTATGGGGAGTGGTGCCTGCTTCATCCGGCTCGAAATCTGAAAACAAGCCATCATCCCCTGCAGTTTTCCCACTATCAAAGAAAACTTCTGACCCCAAAGCCAAAACCAATCCTCCTTCTTCATCGCCATTTCCATTTCCAGTTCCAGTTCCACGATCAAGAATATCATACACTTCTCTATCAAAAAATCCAGGTAATTTTTTCTCTCTCCTCAAATCATTCCTCATGACCCAAAAGGACTCTGTTTCTTCTTTTATCCGAGACTCCCAATCTTTAATCTTCTTAAAATCCCCTGCCAAATTACTCCATCTCTTCCGGCATTGAACCGGTCCACGGTTCACACCATGTCTTTTACAGTAGGAAGAAACAGAAGCCCATTTGGGTTCAACCTGTGCTGAACCCAATTCCAGACCTCCGGTTCGCCCTCGGCGGATCCGGTTTTCAGCAACTTTTTTCCCCTGTATCAGAACCAGAATTTCTTGCCTGGTCCAACGAGGGAGCCTGGGAACTTTGTTGGAATCATCGGCGCCGGAGTCGGTAGACGGAATTAGGGTCAATCGCTCGAGCTTCATACTTACTACGACTACTTTTTTCGTGAGTTAACGGAATTATGATAACGCCGTTTTCAGTAGGACGGCCCGTTTTGGAACAAGAGGGCGGAGAGAGTGTGTTTTGTTTTAATGGTAGTATAATAATATATTTCATGCCCTAACCCTTTTGGTATTAATACTTCTTATGATGATGACTCCACTTATTTGTAATCGGTAATAAACTTTTCTGATATCAATGACAATTATCTAATTTCTAAAATAAGAAGATTACTTAACTTTTTCTTAAAATGTTTTACTGACAAATGGTTATAAGGCTAAAATAATACTCTACATTCAATAAATAAAAAGATAAACAAGGGTGAAAGGCCTATCTCCAAGGACAACTAATATTTTAAACAGACGAAATGGATCAAGTAAATTTTGAAAGAGGACACTTTCCTTTCGATGGAAATCCGCATTTAGGAAATCCGCGTTTTCTTTGGATTATTGAGAAAGAATCCGTGTTTACTACTGTCCCAATTGCATGAACTTGCTATATAATAGCTTTCTGGTATTTATTTTAGTTTTTACTTTGGATATAGAATAATCTGGAAAAGGTCTACATATAATTTTTATATAATTTACTTTTCTTTTTAATTAGCATAAAAAGTAATAACATATTTTTATGTTTAATGACAATTTAATTTTAAAAAAATTATTTTACGGTTCATAAAATTATATACCAAATAAATTAAAGTGGAACAAAAGAAACTTCAATTCTTCTTTTTCTTTTTAAAAAGATACGTTGCTTTTTTACTTCATTTAATATTAGTATAATATGCAATCAAATGAATTCTATGACATTAATATTTGAGAGAAGTATTGTCACGGCCCGACCCCGGGACCGTGACTTGTGCCGGATAGGCACTACTATTGATACAAACACACGTGACGACATGAACAATTCTACAGAAAATTCGGCA
>JAOTQR010000079.1:9667274-9702340 GCA_025774065.1 Solanum ossicruentum
TTAAATTACCCAACGTCCACAACAAAATTTCCCAATTGTATAGTTATCCTTAATTTAAAGAATTATGGGGTCTAACAGGGAGCAAAAAAATTTAATTTTTTATTGGGCTGGGCAAAAATACCAGAAAATCAAAAAATCGAACCAAACCAAAATAATTCAATTTTTTTGGTTCGATGTAGGTGTTCTTTTTTTTAGAAGTTCAATTATTCGATTCGGTGTAGGGGTCTCAAAACTTTGGTAGACCGAAGAACCGAACTTTTATTAAAAAAAATTGAAAAAATATTTGTTTTTCAAAAACAATTATTTGGAAATTGGGTTGGAGTGGTTAGGATTGAAAATTAATAATATAACTTTGATTTAATTTTTTTTGGCTTCAAGAGAATAAAGTGGGTCCGAACTATTCTTATCCAAACCATATTTGATCAAATTCATATTTACCAATATTTTATATGGATGAATTGTGATCCAATCCATTTTGGCTCAATCCATATTCAATCCATCCAAATCCAATCTAATCCACTCATTTGTCACCTCTATGGCTCTATTAGAAAACCTTCCACACTGCATTTATATTAATTGTTTTTTTTTTGTAAAAAAAGGAATGATTTAGTATAGAATTTAAGAAAATAAAGAAGATATTTTTTTCATTTTGTGAATTCTAAATTAAAGTTATGTTAAATGTATTAAAATGTTTCTTAATTTTGTTATGCCAAACATGTCATGTGAAAATAAAAATTAATATATTGTAAAAAAAAAAAAAGCAAAAGGATCATTATATTTTTAAAAAATAAAATTAAAAAAAAAGTATGTCATTCCATTTGAAATGGAGAGAGTGTTTCATTAAGGTATCCGTAATCCTATTTTTCTTAAAGAAAACTTTGAATGTCTTGATAAAGTTATCAAATTAAATAATATTAGTATTAGATGGTTTTGCCAATTTCATTTTAATTCCTTTTCTTTCTTTGATGACTAAGCTATCACAGGAGAATTTAGACTTTTGTAACACAGACAGGCTTGGTCATATAGTAGTTGGCGCCACAAATATTGTAACCACATGGGTTAGTGTACTTAGTTTTGTTTGGATAATCTTTGTTTTAATAGAATATTACGAAGTTGTACTGTCATAAATCTTTATCTTCTAATATATTTTTATTTTTATTTATGAAAGCCAGCTCATGCACAATTAATGGTATATTTGTAAGTATGCTCATCCTATAAGAATAAATGACTTATAATCATATATAAAAGATGTATAAATTTGCTCAATCCAAATTTTTATTCGAACTTTTTTTAAAAAAAATATTTATAATTTAATTCTAGAAGCATCATATAAATTTATAATTATGCTTATCATGCAAGGATAATGATAAGTATAAATTTTATAAATACCAAACTGATAGATGGAAATTTCAAAAAATCCCCACTTTTTTCCAAATTACTAAAAATATCAACTTTTTTTAAGGCATTTGATACTTCGCACCTTGGGTGATACCTCGCAAAATAGTCGGCGGGTAACAATCAGTTACGCATAATATGGGGTGTAATCATAAATAGAATTCAATTTAGCATTAATTACGCAAAAGACGTTGCTGGCAGCGATTTAATTTGCTATGTGGGCGAAACTGAAACGAAAGGAGCAATTCAATAATTCAGTAAATTAGTTGCAAAAAAAATCCTATTGTCAATTTTATCTTTATTTTTTCCAGAAAACTTGAAAGAGACGGCATCAATGTTTCAATATTGCTTCATCATTCAGGTAAATGAACATTTGATGTTGTATACGAAAGGTACAAAAGCAATGAAATTATGGTTAGAGAAAATATATCGTTCCTTAATCTTAAGGATGTGAAACCCGATTTTGAAATTTATCTGTTATGCATAGATACTTTTGATTTGGATTCTGCTGATATGCAAACTTTTAATGCCTTGAATGGAGCAATTATTTGTTCTGATGTATCACAACATGATACTAATCTAATTCTATTAGTTGAGTCAGAGAATGCAGATTCAAGTTTTGAAACTGTGATGAACGTATCAACAATGTTTGATGGCTCAAATAAGTTCAAAGTTAAAAAAAGCCAAGTTTATAAGGATAAAGCAACATTAATGTAAATGATGACAAAGTATAAGGTAGACCGACGGTGCAATTTCAGAGTAGAAAGATCCAACAGTAAAAGGTAAGCATTTTAAATGCGATGCACATTTCTCTTAATACATATATAAAGTTGTGATGAATTAAGTAATAGATGTGAACATAATTAAAATTTGCTTATTTTTTAAAAAAATTAATCAGATTGTTATATGTTATAAGTAAATGAATTTGATACCTAGAATTAATAAGATATGTTTATAGAAAAATTTGTTTTGTTATTTCTGTTTAATTTGCAACTGTAAGTATGATGTTTAATAAAAAAATAATTCATCTGGTAAGTTACAGTCTTGTATCTTAATAGCTTATAGTGAATTCTAATAGTAATTTTTTATGTTTCAGCTATATGTTAAAATGCTTCTTGGATTAATGTGGAGGAAAATGAAGGCTTCATGCAGGAAAAACATGAATGCGTTTAAAATATGATACTTCAATGACGTTCATACTTATCTAATGAGGGATAGGATCATAAACAAGGTTGAAGCAACACTGTCATTCGTTAGCGGTGTGGCTGGAATCCCGTATTCTGCAATGTGTCTCGGATGAAATTGTCCTGCCATCAAAATACAAAAGAATGTCTGGAGACCTCGAAAAGGTAAGAAGAAGTGTGTTTGTCAAAAGATAAGCACATGCACAAATTGGTGTGACCATTGTGGCTATGAAGGACATAACAAGAGAGTTTGTAATTTCTTTCCTAGAGATAACCTACACTTTGACCTGAATGTAATTAGTCTTTGAGAAATTGAATAAGGCAAGTATTGTCAAGCAATAAATTTCTTTAGAAAATGAATTTTTATTGTTGATGGCTCGTTAATATAAATTTTAATTTTATGAGTCTTTTTAGTTATCAAGTTTATTATAAACGAGTAGAACATATACATGCGGTACTCTATATATATTGATGATACATTTTGATAAGTTCGACATGATTTGAAGCATTTAAATGGTAAAATATTGCTGATAACAGTTACGTGCATATTTAATGATAGAAATCTAGGCTAAATGATTGTGTAATCTTTTTTGTTAGACGTTCTAAATGAATCAGTTAAGACGTACTGTAAAAATTATGTAAAGTAACATTATATAGGTCATGATGATACTTGGAATCTTTCAATCCAAAGTATAATAAGTGATCACAAATTCATAAATGCCAAGCTAATATAGAATGAACATATGTGTTATTAGCTACAATTTCATATTCTGCCATCACATGATTTATTTCAACAATTTGGTGCTTAACTTGTAAATGTGCATGTGATGTAAAATTTTATAAATTCTAAGTGGAACATAAAAGATGAATTATTGATAATCTGTGTTGTACATATCAATACATGAATAAGGCGAATGTTTTAAATGCATAACCAAAATCATGCTATAAATTATTCGGTGATATATAAACACCAGTGCAATTCAAAATAGTTCCAAAATAAATAAAGGTCAAATCAATAACCAAGGCATTTCAGTCTGCCTTTTTTAATAGTCATAACATGTGACTCAAAACAAAAGCCAGAGACATTATAGTTTTCCTTAAAAATTTAATAGTAAAATGTACTATGAAATGTCCATAAGATTCTTGCTCTCCGCCATAATGGAAACATCTATGGATCTGGATTGATCGTCAATTCTCACTAACATAACCTTCGGAAGCTTTATCGGTCCATATTTTCATAACAATGCAGTGTACATCTTACGAAGATACTCAGTGTCCACAGGATAGTTCGGACTGGAATCTCGTCACTCATGTATTAGGCAGAAACTAACACACCACGATCACTGCAAGATGTGAAATAAGACATTAAAAATTTGAAAAAAAATAGATAAAATCAGTAAGAATCTAAATGGTACTTTTATGTGTTTGATAATTGTGTATTTAGTTATATACTCTTGACACTTTAATATAGACTTCTAAAGCAATTTGATACCTGAAAAAATGTGTTTATTGATAGTATATGATACTTGAATACTAAAACATGTAGAATGTAAGACTTTATACATATACAAAGTTTGATACCTTAATGTGCTTACTTTTCATATGTTTTTTGATACTTACATATATAAATAGATACCTTAATGTATGTGTCTTAATGTAGCTATTTTAGGATGTTTTTTTAAGTTTTTTGGATACTTTATTTGAATTTGGTATCTTAATGAATGTACTAAATTGAAACGACCCCAAAAAGTACCTAAAGACATGCCTCGAAAGTGCCCAAAATCTTGTTTTCTGTATATCTAAAAATTCATTTGTTATTTCAAAATTTTGATTTTGTATTCCTGTTAAAGGGGTCCAAATTAGGGTAACAAGGGTATAACCTTGAGTTTAAGGCAAAGAAATCGAATTATAAAATTTCACTTGGAGCAATTTTCAGTCAGAGTACGCGACCTCTCCATGATACGGAGAGCTGTATTTCCTGCACTGTTTTTCCTAGTCCATCCAGATTTTTTTAAATGTTGGGCATAAGTTTTTCCAAACGTGTTTTTACATATACTTAGGCAAATTTCACCCTCATATCCCCCATAACATTTCCCAACACTCACTAAAACACTTAGCCTTATTTTCACTCTCAAATTCAAGACCGAAGCCTCCATCTTCAACCTTCACCAAGAACTTCACCAAAGTTAAGGTATGTGGTGTTGAACCATTGAGTCCTTCCATACATGGTGCCTAAGCCTCCTTTTTGCTAATATTGCATGATTTAAAGTTGATTTTACATGTGGGTCTTGTATATTAAGAAATTTGTTGCACAGTGATTTTAGTTCATGAAAGTATTGTTGTTTTAGCATGTTTTGAGCTCTAAATCTTAGATCTAATGTTGGAATTTATGAGGGGTTTTGATGTGAATGTCTTGGGAGTGTTGCAAGGTGTTGATTGATAGTTTTACAACAGATTTTTTTGTATGATTTCATCTCTAAATTGCATGGTCTTTTACCCCTATTTTACACCCTCAAAGTGTTTGATAAAATGTCCGGATGTGGTTTCTTGAGGAATTAAAGGTCCAAAGCATGAGACATGATATGAATAATGTTATGATGATGAAATGAGATTATGTATATGAGTATTCCTATATAAAGTGTTACACTAGAGCATATGATAAATTGTATATAAAGTGTTGCATTAGACCATACCCGATTCATAGGGACAAGAGCCCGGGTAACCATGTTGAGGATTTATACTCATCAACCATGTGAGGGGTTTATACTTCATCACCATATTGGTAAAGTATGATTACCATTAACCACGTGAGGGGTTTGTACGCAACCACCAAGGGATTTATACCTTGAACAACTAGCTTGGTCTCTTCTACACATATGATAACCTATATAAGCATGAGTTACTTAAGCGCGTTTTACTTAAGCATTGATCATACATGGCATATTGTATATTATGTCTATTGCTTAATATCGTGCATTTTGATTATGATGCGTACTTATTGGTGCAATGCATCCCACATACTTAGTAGATTCCAATGTACCAACACATACTCTTGCCTACATGATATCACCATGTAGGAACCAGTGCTCCAGTTGATCATCCTCATCCTGCACGTAGCTAGATTAGTTCTACTCAAAGCTAGTTGGTGAGTCCTCCACTTCGGGGACCTTAGTCTATGTTGCTATTATCTATGTATTGGCACACTTTCTTATGTTCTACTTTGACCATGAGGGTGAGCCCGATTACTTTATCTTGGCCCCCGCTCTATCAATATATTTAGAGGTGTTTGTTGGACAAGTTATGTATCTATGTTATGAGATTTGACTATTGTCTCTCGATTATAAGCTTTATGCAAGTGTTCCCTTAGCCCTATTACCCCTATCGTTACTCTATATGCCTTTTATATACTTCCGCGATCAAGGATGTGTATTGACAAGTTAAGAGGCTTGTTTGGGGTTCCTTCGAGATCCCCATTCGCCGTGTCATGTCTAGGCCCTAGGTTTGGGTCGTGAAAAACTTGGTATCAAAGCACTAGGTTGATAGATCCTCGGAGTCCAACACACCGCGTTGATTAGAGTCCGATTCATGGTTGTGAAGCATGCCATACTATGAGTAGGAGGCTATGAGACATATTAGGAAATGTTTTCCTTCTTCATGTTCTATGTAGTTCTATAGAGTTATAGTGAGTTTTTCCCCCTAAAGAATGTTCTTTGCTATTCTAGATCATGCCAAACACTAGAGGACGACATACCCAAACTCCCAAGGAGCAACCTACCAATGGTGAGCTCTGGGATGCCCTTACTATGCTTACTCAAGTGGTGGCCAACCAAGTCTAACATGGGGCCTAAGGCCCTCATGCTACTACCCTAGTAGCTAGGGTAGGAGACTTCATGAGGATGAATCCTTCAATTTTTCATGCACCAAAGGTGGATCAAGATCCGCAAGAGTTCATTAATGAGGTCTACAAGATCTTGAATATCATGGGTGTTGGGCCGAATGAAAAGGAGGAGTTGGCGGCATACCAACTCAAAGGGGTAGCCCAAATTTTGTATGAGCAATGGAAGAGTGAGAAGGGGCTTGGTAACGTGGTGCTTTGGAAGGAGTTCAAATTGGCCTTCCTTAATTAGTTTTTCCCTATGGACCTTAGAGAGGCAATGTTAATGGAGTTTATGAACTTGAAACAAGGTTCTATGAGTGTGAAGGAGTATGCCCTCAAGTTTAACTAACTTTCTAAGTATGCTCCTCATTTGGTGGTTGATCCTAGATCTCAGATGAATAAGTTCATGATGGGGGTCTCCGACTTGGTAAGTAATTAGTGACATATACTTGTCTCGGTTGATGACCTATGCTGAGAAAATGAAGGAGGAGAAATTGAGGAAAAGAAGAGGGCCTGATGCCAAGAGGGCTCGATTTGAGGGTAAATTTTCTAAAAGGGTGCTAAATTTCTTCAAGGCCAAGGGCCTTGCATGCTACTAATAGGGGGTTTGACAATGACTTCCCTAGGCCTCAAGGTGTTGGTGGGATAGATCCTATTGATTTGTGTCCTATATATAGGAAGGGTCACAATGGCCCATATTTGAAGGGTTCTAATGCATGCTATGAATGTGGGGAGCTTGGTCATAAGAAGGTAGATTGTCCAAGAAATCGTGTCAAGGTCTGAGGGGCTAATACGGTCCCATTGGGGAGAGGTGGTCCTCAAGGTGGTGCCTTAAGGCACAATCGATTTTATGCTCTATATGGAAGACATGGGGTTGGTGAGGTTCCTGATGTTGTTACCGATATGTTGAAAATCTTTGATCTTGGTGTATGTGCTTTGATTGATCCGGGTGCCACCCTTTTCTTTCTTACCCCCTTTGTTGCTAAAAAGTTTCATGTTGTCCCCGAGTTATTGCATGAGTCATATGAAGTGTCTACCCCTATTGGTGTCTCAATTGTTGCAAGGAAAGTGTATAGAAATTTTCCTATTTGCATAATTTGTTGCCTTGTAATCTTGTTAAGTTAGAGATGGTAGACTTTGATGTCATTCTTGGGATGGATTGGTTACATGCCTACTATGCTTCTATTGATTGTAGAACCCATAGGGTCAAGTTTCAGTTCCCGAATGAACCCGTCCTTGAGTGGGAAAGTCAAGATATGGTGGTCAAGAGTAGATTAATTTCATGCGTTAAAGCTCATAAGTTGATTTCCAAGGGGTGTTTGTATCATCTTGTGAGGGTTAAGGATGTGGAGTCCAAAGTCCCTTCCATTGAGTAGGTTCCGGTTGTAAGTGAGTTTCTTGATGTTTTCCTTAATGTCCTTCCCAGTGTCCCTCCTGAAAGAGAGATAGATTTTGGCATAAATCTCCTTCCCGACACTCAATCTATCTCCATTCCCCTTTCAATATGGCCCTGGCGGAGTTGAAAGAGTTAAAGGAACAATTGAAAGATTTTTTTGGAAAAGGGATTTATTAGACCGAGCCAATCACCTTGGGGTGCTCCGGTGTTGTTTGTGAAAAAGAATAATGGGTCACTTAGAATATGCATTGACTACCAACAACTCAATTGGGTCACTATAAAGAATAGATATCCTCTTCCGAGAATTGATGACTTTTTTGACCAATTGCAAGGGGCTAGCTTTTTCTCTAAGATTGATCTTCGGTTCGAGTACTATCATGTGAGGGTGAGGGAGTGTGATATTTCCACAACGGCCTTCTGGATTAGATATGGACACTATGAATTTGTGATGATATCCTTTGGGTAGACTAATGCACCAGCCATCTTCATAGACCTAATGAATAGGGTCTTCAAGCCCTACCTTGATTCCTTTGTTGTGGTCTTCATTGATGATATTTTGATCTATTCACACAGTAGGGAGGAGCATGTGGGCCATTTGAGGATTGTGTAGCAAATATTGAGGGAGGAGAGATTGTATGCTAAATATGATAAGTGTGAATTTTTGTTGAAGGTGATTGCATTCTTGGGTCATGTGGTGTCGGGGGATGGTAAAAAGGTGGATTCTAAGAAGATCATTGTGATTAGAAATTGGCCTAGACCATTGACCCTGTTGGATATTAAGAGTTTCTTGGGCCTTGCGATTTACAATAGAAGATTTGTGGATAGGTTCTACTTCATTGCTTCCCCTATGACAAAATTGTCTCAAAAGAAGATTAAATTTGAGTGGACTGATGAATGTTAGAAGAACTTCCAAACATTGAAAGATAGACTTGTGTTCGCTCGTATATTGTCACTACTGGATGGGCTTGAGGGCTTTTTCTGTGTATTGTGATGCATCTACTGGGTTGTGTGCTAATGCAAAATAGTAAGGTCATAACCTATGTTTCTAGGCAACTCAAAGTGCATGAAAAGAACTATCTTACCCATGATCTTGAATTGGTCGTAGTGTTTGCATTAAAGATAGCGTCATTATTTGTATAGGGTGCATGTTAATGTCTTCACCGATCATAAGAGTCTCCAATATGTCTTCACACAAAAATATCTTAACTTGAGTCAAAGAAGGTGGCTAGAACTCCTTAAGGACTATGACATGAGTGTGCATTACCATCCGGGTAAGGCAAAGTTGTGGCGAATGCTTTGAGTCGAGTGTCTATGGGTAACCCAGTTCATGTGGATGGTGGTGATAGAGAGATAGCTAGGGAGGTTCATAAATTGGCTAGACTAGGGGTGAGGTTGGAAGATGTGGGTAATGGTGTGGTTGTTGTTGATGGCTCTAAATCTTCTTTGGTTGATGAGGTGTTAGGAAAACAAGATCTAGACTCCTCCTTGCTTGAATTGAAGGCCTTGGTGAAAGAGGGAAAAATAGAGGTTTTCTCCCAAGGGGGAGATGGGCTCTTAGATACTAAGGTAGGTTGTGTGTGCCATGTGTTGATGCTTTGAGGGAGAGAATTCTTGATGAGGCTCATAATTCCTCTTATTCTATCCACCCTGGTACCATCAAAATGTATAGAGAGATAAGGGACGTGTATTGGTGGGGAGGCATGAAGAGGGACATTGCTAAATTTCTTTTCAGTTGCCATTGTTTTCACCAAGTCAAAGCGGAACATTAAAGGCCTAGTGGCCTAATCAAAGACATAAAGATTTCCACTTGGAAGTGGAAAGTGATTAACATGGATTTTGGGTTGGGTTGCCCAAGACTAGAAAAGGTTTTGAGTCCATATAGGTGGTGATTGATAGGATGACGAAATCGGCTCACTTTCTACTGGTTACAACTGCATATGGGGCTGAGGAGCAGCCAAGGTTGTATATCAATGAGTTAATGAGGTCACATGGGGTTCCTTTATCCATCATATCTGATCGAGGTGCCCAATTCACTTCACACTTTTGGAGGGGATTTCAAAGGGTTCTTGGCACTAAAGTTCACCATAGTACGACCTTCCACCTTCAGATGGTTGGTCAAGTCGAAAGGAAAATTCAAACCCCTAAAGATATGCTTAGGGCTTGTGTTTTGGAGTTGAGGGGTAGTTGGGATGACCATTTTCCTATGATTGAATTCGCATACAGCAATAGCTATCACTCTAGCATTGATACTCCATTTGAGGCTCCTTATGGGAGACGATGTAGATCACTGGTCGGTTGGTTTGAGCTTGGAGAGGTGGCATTGTTAGGACAGGATCTAATTATGGATGCTCTTTAGAAGGTTAAGATGATTAAGGAAAGGTTAAGAACAACTCAAAATCGAAAAATTTCCTATGCCGATGTAAGAAGAAGAGACCTAGAATTTCAAATGGGCGATTGGGTCTATTTGAAAGTTTCTCTAATGAAAGGTGTGGTCCGTTTTGGTAAGAAGGGGAAGTTGATTCCAATATATGTTTGTCCTTGTGAGGTGATAAATAGGGTTGGCAAAGTAGCTTATGAGTTGAATTTTCCTAATGAAGTGAATTTGGTTCATCTGATATTCCGTGTTTCTATGTTGAGAAAATGTGTTTGTGATCCTAATGCCATTACGCATCTTGATGTGGTGGGTTTTCTTAAGGATAACTTGACTCATGAGGAGGTTTCTATTCTGATCTTGGATAGGAAACTAAAGATATTGAGAAACAAGGAAGTGACATCTGTTAAGGTCCTTTGGAGGAACCAACAAGTCAAAAGTGCAACTTGGGAGGCCGAAGCGGATATGCAAAAGCAGTATCCTCATCTCTTCCACTCCACTCAATCCTAAGGTACTAATTCTAAGTCCTCTATGTAATATCAAATCTTATATGTCAGTCCCTATATCGTTCATGTGCATTCATGTTTAAGTTGGCAAATTATGATGATTTTATACCTATGTTGAGATTTTTAAAGTGATGTTTAAATGTAATGTTGCATCCATTTTTGGGGCTGATTTGTTATTGATTATTTTTGTCTTGTACATCTCTTCTACATTCGGGGACAAATGTTCCCAAGGGGAAGATATTGAAATGACCCCAAAAAGTGCCTAAAAACGTGCCTCGGAAGTGTCCGAATCTTGTTTTCTATATATCTAAAAATCCATTTGTTATTTCAAAAATCTGACTTCGTATTCTTGTTCACGGGGTCAAATTTAGAGTGACAAGGGTCTAATCTTGAATTTAAGGCAAAGGAATCGAATTATGAAATTTCACTTGGTGAAATTTCCAGTGAGGGTCCGCAACCTCTCCACGATGCGGATAGGTGTATTTCCTGCACTGTATTTCCTACTCCATCCAAATTTTTCTAAGTTTTGGGCCTAAGTTTTTCCAAACGTGTTTATACCTACACTTATCCAAATTTCACCCTCATATCTCCCCAAAACATTTCTCAACACTCACTAAAATGCTTAGCCTTATTTTCACTCACAAATTCAAGACCCAAAACCCTCATACAAAGCTAAGGATTCTCTTCAAGGTTCAAGCCTCCATCTTCAACCTTCACGAAGAACTTCACCAAAGCTAAGGCATGTGTTGAACTATTGGGTCCTTCCACCCATGATGCCTAAGCCTCGTTTTTACTAATATTGCATGATTTAAAGTTGATTTTACATATGGGTCTTGTATATTAAGAAATTTACTGCACAGTGATTTTAGTTCATCAAAGTATGCTTGTTTTAGCATGTTTTGAGCTCTAAATCTATGATCTAATTTTCGATTTAATGAGGGGTTTTCATTTGAATGTCTTGGGGGGTTTACAAGGGGTTGATTGATAGTTTTACAACAGATTTTCTTGCATGATATCATCTCTAAATTGCATGGTCTTTTACCTCCATTTCACACCCTCAGTGTTTGACAAAATGTTCGGATGTGGTTTCTTGAGGAATTAAAGGTCCAAAACATGAGATATGATATAAATGATGTTATGATGATGAAAGGAGATTATGTATATGATTATTCCTATATGAAGTGTTGCAATAGAGCATATGATAAATCCTATATAAAGTGTTGCATTAGACCATACTCGATCCGGGGACAAGAGCCTAGGTAACTATGTTGGGGTTTATACTCATCAATCATGAGAGGGGTTTGTACTTCATCCCATGTTGGTAAGGTGTGATTACCATCAACCATATGAGGGGTTTATACCCCACAACCACCAAGGGATTTATACCTTGAACGTCTAGCTTGGTCTCTTCTTCACATATGATATTCTATATAAGCATGAGTTACTTAAGGATGTTTTACTTAAGCATTAATCATACGTGACATGTTGTATATTATGTCTATTGCTTAATATCGTGCATTTTGATTATGGTGCCTACTTATTATTGCAATGTATCCCACATACTTAGTACATTCCAACGTACTAACGCATACTCTTGTCTACATCATATCACCATCTAGGAACTGGTGCTCAAGTTTATCATTTTCCTACTCCACGTGGCTATATCGGTTGTTCTCTAAGCTACCTGGTGAGTCCTCCACTTTCGGGACGTTAGACGATGTAGCTATTATCTATATATTGATACACTTTCTTATGTTCTACTTTGACCATGACTGTGAGCTCGGTTACTTTGTCTTGGCTCCCGCTCTATCAATGTATTTAAAGGTGCTTGTTGGACAAGTTATGTATCTATGTTATAAGTTTTGACTCTTGTCTCTCAATTATGAGGTTTATGCATTTGTTCCCTTAGCCCCATTGCCCCCATCCTTACTCTATATGTCTTTTATATGTTTCCTTGACCAAGGATGTATAATTACAAGTTAATAAGCTTGTTTGGGGTTCCTTTGGGATCCCCATTCGTCGTGTCACGTCTAGGACCTAGGCTTGGGTAGTAACACAAGTACCTTAAGTTTAGCTACTTAAGGTACCCATATATGAATTTCAAGAAAATGTTTGATACCAACATAGTGTCAAATCATAGGGGCTGTGTGTTGAAACCTTAATGCATGTGTCTTAATCTAACTACTTTTAAAGGTTTCTTTTGAACTTTTTTAGATACTTAGAATTTGGTACCTTAATTAATGTACCAAATACCTTAAGTTTAACTACTTAAGATACCTATCTATAAATTTCAAGCAAAGATTTTGATACCAACACATAAGTGCAAATCATAGGGGCGATGTGCTGATACCTTAATGTTTGTATCTTTATGTGGCTATTTTTATGTGTTATACAAAATTCCATGATTTGATACTTCAAAAGTTAACAAAATATTCAAAATCCCTGTGTTTTTATACTAACACAGTGATTTATAGTTTGCGTTGTATCCAAAAAAATAAAAATGCATCTATACTATTTAATAAATTGAGAAGTATCAAACTAGAATATCATGAAATTATGTACAATTTAATCGAATCTCCATTTCATCAAAACAATAGCAACAAATATTAATATTGATACCTAAACATTAGATGAAAAGATTAAATTAACAATTTTAGATAAATATGTCTGTAATTTTGCATGTGAAAAAAATGACAGATAGTATCAATTTAGGACAAATCAGACAAAATCGAGAAATTAGGTAAAAACTCAGCTTAGGCAAAGAGGGACGGTCAGGTATGGATTCAACTTTTTTCCTCTTTTTTGAATTTGATTTCCGACCTAGTGATTTTGAAGTTGAGCCTTTTACTTTCATGGTCTCAGACTTCGTCGGCAAGTCGGCATCAATGTTTTCACTTTGGGGATGGTTCGCCGGCTCCATTGTGTCTACACTCTATGGTTGATTATTACCACTATTGCAGAAGTCTTGTGTAACCCCAAGACTAAATGATGGTACATAATCAATTGGAGAAGATGATTGATACGAAGAAAAGAAAGCAAAAGAAATTTGAAAACGTTCGAGTAAGGAAAAGAAAGATATGAAAAACTCATCTATATCAGTAAAGAAGCAAAAGATTTCCTCAAATTTGAATTTGCAATTAATGTTGATTGTTTGTTAACTGATCAGTAATTGACACTGATTAGACACCAAAAGCTTAAAAATAGGCATAATAATAGTAAGAGAACTTGAAAGTGATAAAGTAATTGTAAGTATCTAGAATTAGGAGAGAGAATGTAAAAAAGTAGGATATTTATAATTTTTTATATAGTAGGGAATATAGAAGATTATGCTCAAATAAGTTGTGATATTTTGTAATTTTTCCTAATGATAAATATCCATATAAAATGTCTACTGATTTGCTCAATTCTAATTTTCTTTGCTAAAAAAAGACACTTATACATAATATAATCCTAGAAACATCAGTTTTACTTTGTTATTGTCTATAAATATTTCATTCTTGTTAGTTAAGCTAAAAACCAATATACTTACTTCTATTTTCTTTATTTTTCATTTACACTATTTCTGTATTTCAGCTAAAAACCTCTACTTCATTTTCTTTGTATTAATAATAGGCTCTTAACTATGCATACTGGTGAGTTAGCTTATTAGGAAAGTTTTAGAATTAGATTAGAATATACTCACTTATAGAGCTTAATCATATACAAGGATTAATCTTTATATTTACTTTTTGATTCCTAAATTATAGAGAAACTGAAACCGTTACAGTACAAGCTTTGAGCATTTTTTTTTGGGTATTCAATGGTTTAAATTTTTCAAGTACAAGGCTTTATACCTCACTTCCTACAAGTTGATCAGTTTTTATTGGTAATTTGAATAAACATTTGATATTCTTATTGATTTTGTACATCATATATTTTAGCAGTATGTTTGGTAAACATTGTTACATTGAAAAAATAATATTGTGTTGTGGCTTACAATACTTTTAGAATATTTTAGTATCCATTTCAATATTTTAATTAATTATTATTTACTTCCCTTTTGCAGGTATTCATCCTAAATTTCTTCATATGATGATTTCTACATGATTAAAAAAATATTCTACTAAGCTGATGACTTCAACTCTTGCTTATGAAAAATGATTGATTAAAATACTTATGCAAATATTGCAGATGAAAGAATCATATTATATATGAATAACGATGTACATAAGTATTCTTGCTATCTATTTCGCACATTGTATATAGAGATGACATGTTCTGTCGTGTTAGTATGGAGGCCTTTTACTGAGTTTAGTCTAATTATATTATGTTATGTTAGCATGAAGGTCTTTCTCCGAGTTTAGTTTAATAATTTTAGTTGCATTTATCAAAAAGAAATTGCATAGAAAACCAACATGTTGGACCCGTGCTCAACAAGGACGGTACTTATCTAGTATATATATAAGAGGGATTCTTCCTTACTATCAAACCAATCAGTAATACTACCAAATCAATCAAATATTGTCACATAATTGTACACAATGCTATTCAAATTACACTGCAAAGTTGGACTATTATGGTACATGCCTCGCTCCATAAAACACTATTGTTGAACATGTGTATAATATTTTCCTCCATAAGACATGTGTCGTATAACTATTTTGAATGTTTACACCATACTTGGCACTTATGAACCAAACCTATCATACTTCTACGTCAATGCCAATTTTTTTTACCTTTTGCAACTTTGTCTCTATAACATCAAATCCATCGCCGACTGAAAAGGGCAACTCATTTCAACTTGTGCAAACTACAACTCAGAACACTACAAGAAATTACCAAGAAAAAAATAACACTCATCCCAAAATTATCTTGTAGAAACAAACAATGACAACGATGTCAATCACAAAAAACACATTGTTTTGAACTTGTGAAAGCCACTTCCTCAAACCTCTTCAATTTTCCGTCGTCGCAATGTCCTCTTCTTCAACTCTTCAAAGACAATTTTTCAAACAACATCTCATGTTATTCATCACAAAATCTGCTTCTCTTCTTCCCCCAATCACTTTGAGGTACTGACATTTTTGTTTCCCATATTTGTTAATTTTCTGGATTTAATTTGCATAAGTTTTGACTATCTAAATGAAGAAATTATCAAAAAGTTGCATGTAATGATCTAATCCAGAGCCTAGTCGTCACATGACGGATGAGACACCCATAGGTACCTTACTCGAACCATCATAACATATCAAGTATTCATATGCATACAACTTATAAATTTGCGAAAGTAAATGGGGTAGGGGCTATGACGCATTATTTGGAATAAAAATAGCATTTTAAAACATACATAAAATTCATAAACATACCAACTAGACCATGGATAAATGGGAAACGGTATCGGGAATTTCCATCAAATAGAAAAGATTCCAAATATTAACAACATATAAAGTAAAAGCCTTAAAAAATAAACATATACACTAAGTCTAAATTACATAGAAAGAAGGAAAATAGTGGAGTCCCAAACTATGGGCTTGCCATAGTAAAACTAGTCTTGAACCCCGGAAGAACTAGCCATGAGCCGGGGAGGAGCACCTATTCATACATGGTTAAATCATGTATGCAAAGTATGCGTTAGTGCTTTTGGAATATACTAAGTATGTGAGATGCAATACAAATATGAAATTATAATGCCATTATTCATAAGTAAAGACTTACATGCATGGGATGGTAAAGGTAACATTGACATGAGCATAAGTATGCACAAAGAATTGCATTCAATATGAGCAAGAATAAGGCATGAATGGGACACACGTGAAGGAAACAAGATATGAATAATAAACATTATGGGAGTGGACTATGACCGACATATAAGACCATATGAGCTACTATATAAAATCCAACATAACCCCCTATGTTGGCACGAGGAGACCACTTGCCCGGTAGAACTCTGCCACTTCGAATATGAAATAATTAGCCTATATGGATCCACTAGCTACGGCTACATGGGCTTCTATGGTGGCACATAGTTAATGGGGTAAAGGGTTGTTTCTAGAGTTCCCTTACCAAACCCCACCTTGATGCCATTCGATGCTTCATCATCCCACGAAGTCTTTAAAACATATACTTAGTTAAATTATGACACTTAGAATAATAAGTAACAATCTCAAGAGTAGCTCAAAACTTAAGAAACCACCAAATGAGAATTGTCCGAGTATCTCAAAACTTAAGAAACCACCAAATGAGAATTGTCCTTTCATCTTAGGACCTTTATAAAAATTATTTAGGACATTATAAACATACTTATATCTTTGACAAATCATTACTTTAAAACCTTTTTTTTCTTACTCCCAAATTCTTAACACATATCATGCAAGACTTGACTTGAAACTTTGTGGGATTAGTCGTAGATTGGAAAATTCATGAATCATATGTGACATGCATGAACATGGAAAATCATACTTATCCAAAACATGCAAAATATCATACACTTCATCATTCAAACCCACATCATTGGGGTCATCACTATTAACTAAAGACTCATGAAAATACTTAGTAGAACATCATATGGTAACATTGAAATATTTCGTAACATAAAGTATCATGAAATCATCATTAGCATGCATCAGAGAACCTTGAAACCATAGCTTTTTTGTCTTTCCTTCTAGAAAGAAAATTTGCCCTAGAATTTTGGAAATATTGGAGAATGAAACGTATGGGGAATCCTTAGGGTTTAAGTCCCAAACAATGATAGAGTTTGGTCGTAGGATTAGTGATAAGGACAAAATTGTCTTTCATTAAAATAGCCAGACACAAACTAGGAGCCTTGATTATGGGCCTTGGATGGAACGACGAGCCGTAGTTTGCATCGTCCTATTCTCTTTATCCTATCTTCAGAAATTTATTACCAATCACCAACCACGTAACCTCTTCCCATGGGATTTTGGACTAGATATAGTCATTTCAAATTTTTGGTGATGTCTTTTGGCCTCACTAAAGCATCGATAATATTTATTGACCTTATTATAGGGTGTTTAAGACTTCGCTCGACATGTTCTTGGTAGTATTCATTGATGACATTTTGATCTATCCTTGAGGTGAGCAAGAGCACATGAAACACTTAAGAGTAGTATTGCAGACCCCGAGGAAACAAAATCTCTATGCAAAGTTTGACAAGTGCGGGTTCTGGAAAGATGAGGTTGCCTTTCTTAGGCATGTGGTATCAAGAGAGAGCATCAAGGTTGATCCTACAAAGGCGGAAGCAATAAGAAACTGGCCAAGGCTATTGACTCCCACTGACATAAGGAGTTTCTTGGGTCTAGCCAATTACTATAGATGGTTTGTGTAAGAATTCTCCACAATTTCATCTCTACTTACCAAGATAACTCAAAAGAAGTCTCAATTCATATGGACGGATAATGTGAAAGACATTTTTAGACCTTGAAGGATTGGTTGATTTCAGCCCCCATATTGACATTGCCCAAGGTGAGTGATGGTTTTGTCATGTATTGTGATGCATCTAGGATTGGATTGGGTTGTGTGCTAATACAATATGGTGAAGTAGTTGTTTATGCTTCGCAACATTTGAAAGTGCATGAGAATAATTACCCGACTCATAACTTTGAGCTCGTGGTGGTGGTGTTTTCCTTACAAATCTGGTGACACTATTTGTATGGAGTCCATGCAGATTATTTCACCAACCACAAAAACCTCCAACATGCATTCACCCGGAAGAATATCAACTTGAGACAATGGAGATGGTTAGAGATACTCAAGGATTATCATGTGAGAGTGAAGTACTACCCCAAAAGCCAACATGGTAGCTGACGCCCTTAGTAGAATTTCAATAGGAAGTGTGTCCTATATAGAAGGTGTTGGGAAAAAGGAGTTAGCTAGAGATGTTCATAAGTTGGCAAGGCTAGGAATAAGATGGAATGAGTCTAGAAATGGTGGTTCGATGGCTCTTCGTGGGTCAGGATCTTCTATGATCAACGAGGTTAAGGCCAAGCAAGATCTTAAGCCCACCCTAGATGATTTGAAAACTTTGATAAAAGATGGAAATATAGAGGTCTTTTTATAAGGGGGATATGGTGCGCTTACGGTATCAGGGTAGGTTGTATGTACCCAATAATGATGATTTGAAGAACATGACCATGAAAGAATCCCACAACTCCTCCTACTTCATTCATCCCAATGCTACCAAAATGTACAGATATTTAAAAGAGATATATTGGTGGAATAAGATGAAAAAGGACATAGCTCGATTTCTGTCCATGTGTGACAACTGCCAGCACGTAAAAGTTAAACACCAAAGGTTAGGTGGCTTAGCTCAAGATATTAATATTATTACATGGAAGTGGTAAGAGATCAACATGGATTTTGTAGTTGGGTTTCCAGGAAGCAAAAATCATTTTGACTCCATATGGGTGATAGTTGACCGCATGAGTAAGTCAACCCATTTCTTATCAATGAAAACCACATTCAGTGCTTAGGACCATGCCTACATGTATATTATAGAATTGATGAGGTTGTATGGGATTCCATTGCCCATTATATTGGATCGCGATTCAATTCACTTCCCATTTTTGAGGGTCCGTCCAAAGAGGACTGGGCACTAGAGTGAAGTTGAGCACAACTTCTTCATCCTCAAACTGATGGCAAGCTTAAAGGACTATTCATTTCATGACCCAAGCTTAGGGCCTAGATGTGACACAACAAATTGGAAGTCCGAAGACATCCCAAATAAGCCTCTTAGCATTTCTTGTACACATCCTTGGTTACGGTAGTGAAAATAAACATCAACATGAGTCAAGTATAAAAAGGGAAGCGAGACTAGGAGAAGTCTTTCATAAATATCGAAACATAAGAAGAATCAAGCTCAAAGCATACATAAACTTAGTATCCAACAACACATCTACTTTAGAATGGAGAGGGGGCCAAGACACTTCCCGAGCGCACTCTCATGATAACACGTGTTCAACATAAAAAAATGTCTCAACATAA
Organism: Solanum ossicruentum; assembly: GCA_025774065.1. Classification (NCBI taxonomy): domain Eukaryota; kingdom Viridiplantae; phylum Streptophyta; class Magnoliopsida; order Solanales; family Solanaceae; genus Solanum; species Solanum ossicruentum. Next base: position 9,686,983 of record JAOTQR010000079.1, read on the forward strand.
CATGAGTAACATAGATATTATCCTTGGAGTTGAGGATTCACCAAAGCTTTGTTTCAAGAACCAAACTAGCCAAGTGGAGAAGGACGATCAAGAGGAACTCCGGTTCCTGCATGGTAATATCATGTAGGCATAGAGTATGTGTTAGTACATTTGAATGTACTAAATATATGGGGTGCAATACAACAAAGACATAAACCAATATACTCAAAATGCATAATCATAATCAATGGATATATAAGCTCAATATAACGTGCATGATCAATGTTTCAAATAAAACATGCTTGTAAACTCATTAACTTTCATAATATATCATATATATATATATATGGGAGGCGACCTTAATCGACATAGGCCAAGAAGATACAACTTTGAATCCAAGGCATGAAACCTTCTCGGTACAGGTGACCAGGCATGACACCCCCCGACGAGGTATGGTTTACTTGCCAAGGTAAACAAACATAATAACATGAACTAGATGGATCCACTAGTATATCAAGGGTAAAATATATAATCCTATCATGGCACATAGTTCAGAGACTAAATACTTTATATAAGGACCCTTTGTGTCGAGCCCCATTCTAAACCTCAATCGGTGTTAAGTCTAATACCATTGAATACTTGAAATAATCATACTTTAATCATAACATGAATAACTTGTAAGAGACATGATAGCTTGATATGAGTAGCTCGTTACATGCTTGACCTCTTCTAGTGAGCTTACTTGAATATGAGGGTAAATAGTAATAATATATGATCCCTTGCCTTGACATGAATAGCTCACAAGAGGTAAAAATCTTGAAATAGGGCTCAACTTGATACTTGTAAAATCGTAGAGACTTTTCATGAATTCAATACATGCTTGAAAACCCTTAATCATCATGAAATTACTTGACTTGTAAATCATGTAATAGTTCATCAACAACTTGAGAATTCTTTTCATGTAATTTCATCAAACACATGGTGGATTCATGACACTTGATTAAAATCATGCAATTCAAGAGTAAAACAAGAAGAGTAAACTCAATGCAAACCAACCCACCAATATTGTAGTAAAACCCTCATTTAGGGTATCTTAAAATCCATCACAAAAGCTCATATTAGTTCATAGTTTCATAGCTCAAATCATGCATAGTCTCAATAGGAAAAGTCAACACATGGAATAAGCTTGAAATAGATGTTCATGCGTAATCAATAAATACTTAATAAAATCACAAAATAACATTTGTTAATAATTCATAATAAGAGATACCCATAGGTAATATAACTTGAAATCATGCAATTTTCATAAAACGAGAAGGTTGTGGAACCAAGGTGAATAGAATAGGATGAATTACACCAATACACCTCCCTCAAGTCTCTATACATCTTTGTGGAACTGGAGCAAATAGAATAGGATGAATTATGGGCCTCCTTCAAGATCAACTCCCTCAAGTCATCATCATTAGGCACACACAACCTACCTTGGTACCTAAGGGTACCATCTCCCCTTTTGGAGAAAACCTCCACTCTACCATCATTCACCAAAGCCTTTAACTCTAGCAAGGCAAGGTCATGGTCTTGTTTTGACTTGACTTCTTCAATCAAAGAAGATTTGGAACCATCAACTACTAATACACCATCATTTTTAACTTCCTTCAACCTACTCCCTGACCTAACAACCCGATGAATGTCTCTAGCCACCTCCATGTTACCAACCTCACCCATCGACAATCTACGTAAAGCATTGGCCACAATATTAGATTTGCTGGGATGATAGTGCACACTCATGTCATAGTCGTCAAGGAGTTCTAACCACCTTCTTTGTCTCAAATTAAGATCATTTTGTGTAAACACATATTAGAGATTCTTGTGGTCTATAAAAACATCAACATGAGCCCCATACAAATAGTGATTCCAAATTTTAAAAGCAAACACCATTGTCGCCAATTCAAGATCATGGGTGGGATAATTTTGCTCGTGAACCTTAAGTTTCCTAGAGGAATATGATGTAAACTTGCCATTTTGCATCAAAACACACCCTAAACCAATCTTTGAGGCATCACAATTAATCACGAAACCTTCTAGTCCTTTTGGTAAAGCCAAAATAGGAGCATAGATAAGCTTGCCTTTCAAAGTTTGAAAACTCTTTTCACATTCATTGGTCCAAACAAATTTTGCCTCCTTTTGGGGTCAACTTTTTCATAGGGAAAGTAATAGAAGAGAAATCATTCACAAACCTCTGGTAGTAACCTGTCAAATCCAAGAAACTCCTAATATCTGTTGGACTCAAGGGTATAGGCCAATTTTTTATCACCCCCGTCTTCTTAGGGTCCACCTTAATGCTATCAGCCAACACCACATTCCCTAGAAAAGCAACCTCTTTTAACAAAAATTCACACTTTTCATATTTAGCAAACAACCACTCATCCCTCAAGATTTGCAACACCACCCTCAAGTGATTCACATGCTCTTCCTCACTCCGAGAATAAATCAATATATCATCAATAAAGACCACCACAAACATATCAAGGTAGGGTTTAAAGACCCTATTCATGAGATCCATAATATAACCGGTGCATTTGTCAACCCAAAAGACATTACCATAAATTCAGAATGTCCATACCTAGTCCGAAAATCCATCTTGGGAATATCACATTTCCTCACGTTCACTCGGTTGTATCCAGACCGAAGATCAATCTTAGAAAATTTACTAGCCCCTTGTAGTTGATCAAAAAGGTCATCGATCCTTCGTACAGGGTACTTGCTCTTTATAGTGACTCTCTTGAGTTGTCGGTAATCAATGCACATTCTAAGGGAACCATCTTTTTCATTTACAAACAACACTGGTCACCCCAAAATGACTTGCTAGGCCTGATGAAAGCCTTCTCCAACAAATCCCGCAATTTATCCTTCCACTCCTTCAACTCCGCCAGGGCCATATAGTAAGGGGGAATGGAAATGGGTTGTGTATCAGAGAGGAGGTCTATACCAAAGTCTATTCCCCTTACGGGAGGAACACCAGGAAGCTCATTAGAGAAAACATTAAGAGACTCATTGACCACCGGAACCAATTCAATAAGAAGGATTTTAAACTCAACTTTCCTAACCCTTACAAGATGGTAAATGTAACCCTTAGAAATCAATTTTGTTTTGGGCATTAAGACATGAAATGAATCTACCCTTGACCACCACCTTACAACTTTGCCACTCAAGAGTGGGCTTATTAGGAAATTGGAATCTCACTTTATGGGTTCTACAATCAATAGAAGCATGATATAAATGTAACCATTCTATCACAAGAATAATATCAAAATCCACCATGTTGAGTTCAACAAAATCACAAGGCAATACTTTATGCAATATGAACATGAGAAAATATCTATAAACTCTTTCAGCAACATTGGACTCACAAATGGGGGTAGACACTTCATAAGGTTCACATAATAATTCGGGACACACATAAACTTTTTTGGCAACAAAAGGAGTAATGAAACTGTGACAACCCATAACTTTATGCTCCTGTATATCCATGTTTCAAGACTCATCTGGTTAGGTTGGGGGTGTATTAGGTTCATGGGAGACTCCTAGTACCTAAATGAGTTCAAGACTTCCCTAAAAGTTGAGTTTTGGGTGATGGTTCATGTAAGGGTTAACTTTAAACTAGCATAACTTTTAGCACATTTAGAACTAGTCGCCCATGACATGTCAAATGAAATCCCTTTGAGTTGGCTTCATAATGCATTTGATTTCACCTCATTCCGAAGTCAGATGAAGGAGTTATGATTATTTTCGTGAGGCCCTCCTGTGTAGTGTTGTCACACGGGTAGCTTGATGGCCAGTGTGCCCTTGGATTGGCTGTCTGAGTCACTTGGGGTTGGAAAGGTCCATTTTAAGCCTAATAAAGGTGACATAGCTAGTGGCATGGGCTGTGTGTCTTGCCACTAACCGTGTGGAGGGATCAACAGATGCGTTAAGGAGGCTTGTTGGGCATAGGAAAAAATGTGGCTAAGTGTGGTGCCATGGGCACCCTTGACGGGCCGTTAGAAGGAGGACGACTCATATGTCCTGGGTGTGAGGTGGCCCGGCCTCATTTTTGCAGCCAAGTGTGGTGCAATAGACCATCAAACGGATTGTGAAGCATCACACGGCCCGTTAAGTGTTCCATCAAAGTGACGAGACATCAATTTTTCTAAGTTTCCCGACTTCCATTTTTTCACTAAGGTACTTCACACCGGCACTCCACATGACACGTGGAGTGCCATATTGCCAGTCAAGTCTCTAGTGAGGTCACACTTTTCCAATTTTTCCACCCATTCACTTATGACATCTTCGCAAATTTTAATTACTCTAATGCCTTTTTTAAATTTCCAATTCTATCTTAACTTTCCTAAAAGACCTAAACAATATTCCAAAGGATCAAACTCATTACTCTAATCTCAAATACACTCTTAACTCTCTCAAAAGCCTCCATCAAGCCCCAATTCAATTTTTTAGGAAATCTTAGAACAACATTGGATTCAAAGATCATTTCCAAACCTCCCTTCTTCCAAATCTCAATTCCAAGAAACTCTAGACCTAAGGCATGTGGGTTTCTTTCATGGGTTCCGTTCACCCATAATACCCAACCCTCTTTTTACTCAAATTGCATGATTTAAAGTTGATTTGCAAATGAGTCTTGATTATTATGAAATACACTGCACACTAAGTTGAAGCTATGTGAAATTGTGACTGTTTGCTATGTTTTGAGTTATAAACCATTGATCTATTGTAATATTTGAGAAGGGGTTTTGATGTATGTTTCTTGAGGGTGTTGCAAAGTATTGATTTATGGTCTTACAAAGAATTTTCTTGCATGATTTCATCTCTATATTTCATGGTTTTATACTAGCTTTACACACCCTCTATGTGTTTGATACAATATCCGGATGTAGTTTCTTGAGGAGTTGAAGTTCCAAACTATGCGATATGATATGATTAACTATATGACGATGGAATAAGCTTAAGTACATGATATACTCTATATAAAAGTGTTGCATTAGACCATGCTCAATCCAAGGGGGATCTAAGAACCCAAATAACTGAGATAGGGGTTTTTACTCATCAACCGAGGGAAGGGTTCGTACTTCTCCACCTAGGTGATGGAGTGGAATTATCACTAACCGAGATGGGGGTTTGTACTCATGAACAGAGATAAGAGTTTGTACTTCTCCACCTAGGTGATGGGGCGACATTATCACCAACCGAGTGAAGGGTTACTACTTCACCTCCTAAGTGATGGGGCGACATCATCACTAACCTACAAAAGGGTTTGTACTTTGAAAACCTAGCTTGGTCTATTCTACACATGTGATATCCTATATGAGAATGAGTTACTTAAGCATGTTTTACTTCAGCATTGATCATTCATGTCATATTATATATTGTGCCTATTGTTTAATATTATGCATTTTGATTATGATACCTATCCTACATACTTAGTACATTCAAATGAACTAACGTATACTCTATGCCTACATGATATCACTGTGTAGGAATCGGTGACCAAGTTGATCATCCTTTTTCACGTGGCTAGTTTAGTGCTATTCAAGCTAGTTGGTGAGTCCTCCTCTTCAGGGACCTAGTCTATGTTTCTTCCATTATGTATTGAGATATTCATCCTTCTTGTTTATTTTGTTTGTGAGGGTGAGCCCTGTTACTTTTTCTTGGCCCCCGCTCTTATCTATGTATTAGAGGTACTTGTTGGACATGTTATGTATCTACAATATAAGTTTAACTTTTGTGTTTTCACCATGATATTGTGCAAGCTTTCCCCTTAGCCCCGATTTCCCCATTCTTTTATGTTTGATGCTTGATTTATTGCTTCCGTGACCAAGGATGTGTAAGGATGCTTTATGAGGCTTGCTTGGGGTCCCTTCGAGTTCCCTTTGTGTCGTTTCACTTCTAGACCCTATGCTTGGGTCATGAAAAACTTGGTATTAGAGCACTAGGTTGATAGATCCTCGGAGTCCAACACACCGCGTCGATTAGAGTCCTATTCATGGTTGTGAAGAGCGCCATGACTATGAATAGGAGGCTATGAGATGTTTTAGTAAGTGTTTCCTTTCTTCATGTTATAAGTCATGCTATAGAATTGTGATAAGTTTTTTCCCCTAACGATTTGTTCTTTGCTATGCTAGATCATGCCAAACACTAGAGGAAGATAGGCCTAAAACTCCAGAGGTGTAACCTACCAATGATGAGCTCTGGGATGCTCTCACCATGCTTGCCCAAGTTGTGGACAACCAAATCAATCAAGGGGCCCAAGCCCCTCATGCTACTACCCCGGGAGCTAGGGTAAGAGATTTCATAAGGATGAATCCTCCATTTTTCTATGGGTCAAAGATGGATGAAGACCCACAAGAGTTCATTAATGAGGTCTACAAAATCTTGAGTATCATGGGTGTAGGTCCGAATGAAAAAGGAGGAGTTGGCGCATACCAACTCAATGGAGTAGCCCTAATTTCGTATGATGTGGAAGGGGGAGAAGGGAAATGGTTATGTGATACTTTGGGAGGAGTTCAAATTGGCTTTCTTTAATCGGTTTTTCCCGCTTGAGCTTAGGGAAGCAAAGTTGGTGGAGTTTATGAACTTGAAACGAGGTTCTATGAGTGTAAGGGAGTATGCCCTCAAGTTTAGTCAACTTTCAAAGAATGCTCCTCATTTGGTGGTTGATCCTAGATCTTCGATGAATAAATTTGTGATGGGGGTCTCCGACTTGGTGAGTGAAGAATGTTGGTGCGCCTTACTAATTGGTGACATGGAGTTGTCTCAATTGATGACATATACCGAAAAAAAGGAGGAGGAGAAGTTGAGGAAGCAGAGGGGTCATGAGTCCAAGAGGGCCCATTTTGAGTGTAAGTTCCAAAAGGGTACTAGATTTCATCAAGGCTAAGGGTCTCATCATTCTACTAATAGAGAGTTTGCCAATGACCTCCCTAGGCCCTCAAGTTATTGGTGGTGTGGCTCCTAGTGGTGTGTGTCCTAAATGTGGGAAGAGTCATAAATAGCCTATGTTTGAGGGGTTCTAATACGTGCTTTGGTTGTGGGGAGCTTTGTCACAAAAAGATAGATTGTCTAAGAAACTATGATAAGGTCTGGGGTGCAAATACGATTCCATTGGATAAAGGTGGTCCTCAAGGTGGTGCCTCAAGGCACAATCAGTTTTATGCTATTCATGGGAGGCAAGGGGTTGGTGAGGCTCACAATGTTGTTATCGGTATGTTGAAAATCTTTGACTTTGAAATATATGCTTTGATTGATCCGGGTGCCACTCCTTTCTTTGTTGCCCCTTTTGTTGCTAAAAAGTTCCATGTTAACCTCGAGTTTTTGAATGAGTCATATGAAGTGTCTACTCCTATTGGTACCTCTATTGTTGCTAGAAAAGTTTATAAAAGTTGTCCTACTAGCATTTTGCATAAGTTGATGCCTTGCGATCTTGTTGAATTAGACTTGGTAGAATTTGATATCATTCTTGGGATGGATTGGTTGCATGTCTACTATGCTTCTATTGATTGTACAACACGTAGGGTCAAGTTTTACTTTCCAAATGAACTTGTCCTTGAGTGGGAAAGTAAAGATGTGGTGGTTAAGGGTAGATTCATTTCATGCATTAAAGCCCGTAAGTTGATCTCTAAGGGGTGTCTTTACCATTTTGTGAGGGTTAAAGATGTGGAGTCCAAAGTCCCTTCTATAGAGTTGGTTCTAGTTGTAAATGAGTTTCTTGATGTCTTCCCAAATGATCTTCTTGGTGTCCCTCCCGAAAGTGAGTTAGATTTTGGTATAGATCTCCTTCCCGATACTCATCTCCATTCCCCCTTATCGTATGGCCTCGACGGAGTTGAAGGAGTTAAAGGAGCAATTGAAAGATTTGTTGGAGAAGGGATTTATTAAACATAGTCAATCACCTTGGGGTGCCCGGGTGTTGTTTGTGAAAAAGAAGGATGGGCCACTTAGAATGTCCATTGACTCCCGACAACTCAATAGTGTCACTATAAAGAATAAATATCGTCTTCCAAGAATTGATGACTTGTTTGACCAATTGCAAGGGGCTAGCTTTTTCTCTAAGATTGATCTTCGGTACGGGTATCATCAAGTTAGGATGAGGGAGTGTGTTATTCCCAAGACAGCTTTCCAAACTAGATATGGGCATGATGAGTTTGTTATGATGCCATTTGGGTTGAAAATACACCAGCCATCTTTATGGACCTAATGAATAGGGTCTTCAAACCCTACCTTGATTCCTTTGGTTTGGTCTTCATTGATGATATTTTGATATATTCACATAGTAGGGAGGAGCATATTGGGTCATTTAAAGGGTTGTGTTGCAAAGGTTGAGGGAGGAGAAATTGTATGCTAAATATGAAAAGTGTGCATTTTGGTTGAAGGAGGTTGCATTCCTAGGTCATGTGTTGTTGGGGGATGCTATAAAAGTGGATCCTAAGAAAAGCGATATGATTAGGAATTGGCCTATAATATTGACCCCGTCGAATATTAGGAGTTTCTTGGGCCTTGGGGGTTACTATAGAAGATTTGTGGATGGGTTCTCCTCCATTGCTTCCCATATGACAAAACTGACTCGAAAGATGGTTAAATTTGTGTGGATCAATGAATGTGAGATAAGTTTCTGAATATTGAAAGATAAGCTTATGTCCTCTCCTATATTATTGCTACCAGATGGGCTTGAGGGATTTGTTTTGTATTGTGGTGCTTCTACAGTGGGTTTGGGTTGTGTGCTAATGAAAAATGGTAAGGTCATAGCCTATGTTTCTAGGCAACTCAAGGTGCTTGAAAACAACTACTCTACCCATGATATTGAATTGGCTGCCGTTGAGTTTGCATTAAAGATTTGGCATCATTTTTTTTGTATGGGGTGCATGTTGACGTGTTCACCGATCATAAGACTCTCCAATATGTCTTCACTCAATAAGATCTCAACTTGAGATAAAGAATGTGGCTAGAACTTCTTTAAGACTATTACATGAGTGTGCCTTACCATTCTAGGAAGGCAAATATTATGGCGGATGCTTTGAGTCGGGTGTCTATGGATAGACTAGCTCATGTTGAAGGTGGTGATAGGGGGATGGCTAGGGAGGTGCATCCATTGGATTGATTTGGGGTTAGGTTGGAAGAGGTAGATAATGGTGTGGTTGTCGTTGATGGTTCCAAATTTTCTTTGGTTGGTGAGGTGATAGCAAAACAAGATGTTGACTCCTCCTTGCTTTAATTGAATGCCTTGTTGAAAGAGGGAAAAGTGGAGTTTTTCTCCCAAGCGGGAGATGGTGCCATTATGTACCAAGGTAGATTGTGTATTCCTTTTGTTGATGGTTTGAGGGAGAAAATCCTTGATGAGGCCGATAATTCTTTTATTCTATCCACCCCGGTTCCACAAAAATGTATAGGGACTTGAGAGATGTGTCTTGGTGAGGAGGCATGAAGAGGGACATTGTCAAATTTGTTTCCGGTTGCCATAGTTTTCAACAAGTCAAAGTCGTGCATCAAAGGCTGCGTGGCCTGACCCAAGACATAGAGATTCCCACTTTAAAGTGGGAGGTGATTAATAGGGATTTTCTGGTTGGGTTACCCAAGACTAGAAAAGGTTTTGATTCTATTTGGGTGGTGGTTGATAGGATGATGAAATTGGCTCACTTTCTACCGGTTAAGACCACATATGGGGATGAAGAGTATGCAAGGTTGTACATCCATGAATTAGTGAGGTTGCATGGGGTTCCTTTGTCCATCATATCGGATAGTGGTGCACAAGTCATGTCATACTTTTGGAGGTCTTTTCAAAGGGGTCTTGGTACAAAAGTTCACCTTTGTACGACCTTTCACCCCCAAACGGATGGCCTAGCCGAAAGAACCATTCAAACTCCTGAAGATATGCATAGAGCATGTGTATTAGAGTTGAAGGTTAGTTAGGATGACTATTTTCCTTTGATTGAGCTTGCCTACAATAATAGCTATCACTCTAGCATCGGTATGGCTCCTTTTGAGGCTCTTTATGGGAGGCGTTGTAGATCATCGGTTGGTTGGTTTGAGGATGGTGAGGTGGATTTATTGGGACCATATATGTTTATCAAGGCTCTTGAGAAGGTTAGGATGATTTGGGAGAGTATGAAAATAGCCCAAAGTTGTCAAAAATCCTATGACGATATGAGAAGAAGAGACCTTGAGTTCAAAGTGGATGACTGGGTCTATTTGAAAGTTTCTCCATTGAAAGGTGTGGTCTGTTTCGGTAAAAAGAGGAAGTTGAGTCCAAGATATATTGGTCCTTATGAGGTGATGAAGAGGGTTGGCAAGGTAGCTTGTGTGTTGAAGTTTTCTAGTGAAATGAGTTTGGTTCATCCGGTATTCCATGTCTCTATGTTGAGAAAATGTGTGGGTTATCCTAATGCCATTGTACCTCTTGATGTGGTGGGCATTGTTGAGGATAACTTGACTTATGAGGAGGTTTCTGTTAGGATTTTGGATAGGCAAGTGAAGAGATTAAGGAACAAGGAAGTGACATTCATTAAGGTCCTTTGGAAGAGCCAACAAGTTGAAAGTGCTATGTGGGAGGCCGAAGCAGTCATGCAAAAGTGGTATCCTTATCTTTTCCACTCCACTTACAAATTCTAATTCTTCTATGCGATTTGAAGTCTTAATTTTTGGCCTTAAGCCATTGCATGCATTCATGTTTATATGGTCAATGTTTTATGGTAATTTTTATGTTCACGTTGAGACTTTTGAAATTCATGTTTAGATATATTTGTTGCATCCATGTTAGGCTAAAATCTTCATGGCTACCTTCCTTGTGTACGTTTCTTTTACATTTGGGGATGAATGTTCCCAAGGGGGAGATATTGTGACACTCCGTAACTTTATGCTCTTGTGTATCCATTTTCAAGCCTCATTTGTTAGGTTGGGGGTGTATTAGGTTCATGGGAGACTCCTAGTACCTAAACGAGTTCAAGACTTCCCTAAAAGTTGAGTTTTGGGTAATGGTTCATGCAAAGGTCAAATTTAAACTAGCATAACTTTTTGCAAATTTGGAACTGAGTAGATCACGACATGTCAAATGAAATCGATTTGAGTTATCTTCACAATGCACTTGGTTTCACCTCATTCGGAGGTCGGATGAAGGAGTTATGATCGTTTTCGTGAGGCCCTCTCGTGCAGTGTTGTCACACGGGCATCTTGACTTCCAGTGTGCCCTTGGACAGGCTATTTGGGTTACTTGGGGTTGGAAAGGGACATTATTGGTCTACCAAAGGTGAGATGGACAATGGACCGAGCCATGTGACTTTCCACAGACCGTGTGGAGGGATCACAAGGTGTGTCAAGGAGGCTTGTTGGGCATGTGAAAAAATGTGGCTAAGGGTGGTGCCACGCGCACCCTAGACGGGATGTTTGAAGGGGGACGGCTTGTGTGGACTAGGAATGAGGTGGTCGGGCCATATTTCTGCAGCCAAGTATGGTTCAACGGACAATCAAATAGACCGTGAAGCATAACATGGCCCGTGAAGTGGTCCATCAAACTGACGAGACGTCAATTTTTCTAAGTTTCCCAACTTCCATTTTTTTCACTAAGGCACTTCACACGGGCACCCCACATGGCCTGTGGAGTCCCACACGTCCATTCAAGTCTCAAATGAGACGACACCTTGCCAATTTTTCCATTCGTTCACTTATGGAGTCTTCGTAAATCTTAATTACTCTAATGCCCTTTCTAGACTTCCAATGCTATCTTAACCTTCATAAAAGACCTAAAAAAATTCCAAAGGATCAAACTCATTACTCTCATCTCAAATACACTTCAGTACCCTCAAAAGCCTCCATCAAGCCCCAATTTAATTTCAAGGAAACCCAAGAACAAGCTTGGATTCAAAGTTCATTTCCAAGCCTCCATTCTTCCCAATCTCTCTTCAAAGCAACTCTATACCTACGTATATGGGTTTCTTTCATGAGTTCCTTTAACCCATGATACCCAACCCTCGTTTGACTCAAATTGCATGATTTAAAGTTGATTTACAAATGGGTCTTGGTTATTATGAAATTCATTGTATATTAAGTTAAAGCTATGTGAAATTGTGATTGTTTGCTATGTTTTGAGTTATAAACCCTTGATCTATTGTAAGATTTGAGGAGGGGTTTTGATGTATGTTCCTTGAGAGTGTTGCAAGGTGTTGATTTATGATTTTTCAATAGATTTTCTTGCATGATTTGCATCTCTATATTTCATGGTTTTATACTAGAATTACACACCCTCTAAGTGTTTGATAAAATGTCCGAAAGTAGTTTCTTGAGGAGTTGAAGTTCCAAAGCATGAGATATGATATGATTGACTATATGATGATGCAATAAGCTTAGGTACATGATATAATCTATATAATGGTGTTGCATTAGACCATGACCAATCTAGGGGGGGTGTCTAAGAACCCGTATAACTGAAATGGGGTTTGTACTCATCAACTGAAGGAAGGGTTCGTACTTCTCCACCAAGGTGATGGGGCAACGTTATCACTAACCAAGATGGGAGTTATTACTCATCAATATAGAGAAGGGTTTGTACATCTCCACCTAGGTGATGGGGTGTCATTTTCACTAACCGAGTGACGAGTTAGTACTTCACCACCTAATTGATGGGGTGGGATCGTTACTAACCTACCGAAGGGTTTGTACTTTGGAAATCTAACTTGGTCTATTCTACACATATGATATCCTATATGAGCATGAGTTACTTAAGCATGTTCGACTTAAACATTGATCATTCATGTCATATTGTATATTATGCCAATTGCTTAATATTGTGCATTTTTATTATGATTCCTATCCTACATACTTAGTATATTCAAATGTACTAACTTATACTCTATGCCTACATGATATCACCATGTAGGAACCGGTGCCCAAGTTGAGTATCCTCCTCCACATGGCTAGTTCGGTGTTGTTCAAGCTAGTTGGTGAGTTCTCCACTTCGGGAACCTAGTCTACATTTCTTATATTATGTATTGAGACATTCATCTTTATTCTTTATTTTGACTATGAGGGTGAGCCCGATTACTTTATCTTGGCCTCGCTCTTATCTATGTATTATAGGTGTTTGTTGGACATGTTATATATCTATGATATAAGTTTAACTCTGTCTTTTGACCATGATATTGTGCAAGCTTTTCCCTTAGCCCCGGTTTCCCTATTATTTTATCTTTGATGCTTGATTTATTACTTCCACGACCAAGGATGTTTAAGGATGCTTTATGAGGCTTGCTTGGGGTCCTTTCGGGTCCCCCTTGTGCCGTGCCACGTCTAGGCCTTAGGCTTAAGTTTTGACACAAAGAAAGAGTGGTACCCAGATAAATCAATGCATAGAAATCATAATAAAAAACCTCTAAAATACCGGTAACAACATCGGGCACATCATGCACTCCTTGCCTTCCTTGAAGAGCATAGAACATATTTTTCCTTGAAGCACCACTTTGTTGGCCTCCCTTTTCCCTTTGACCCACATTAGCATCTTTTCCTTGAGGATGACCATCTCTACCCTTGTGTTGAGCATGTGGATAATCAACAACCTTGTGACCTACTTGACCACAACCAAAGCAAGCATTAGAGTTCTTCAAACATGGACCACCATGGTTTCTCCTACACTTTTGGGACTTAGGATGGGTCATCCCACCATTTCCACCTTAGAATCTTGGGTTATACACCCCATTATTCGTAAAACTCTTTTTAGGAGCATTGGAGGACCCTTGGCCTTGGAACTTGTGACCTTGTCGAAATTGGCCACCCTTAGAACCTTGGAAACTACCCTCAAACCGAGCCCTCTTGAACTCTCCACTTCTCCTCTTTGTAAGTTTTCCCCCCTCAAGTTGCTTGGTATATTTCATGAGCCGAGACAAGTTCATATCACTCACCATCATGGCAGTACGACACTCTTCATTTACCAAGTCCGACACCCCCGACACAAACTTGTTTATCCTTGATCGAGGGTCGGCAACCAAATGAGGAGAATAATTGGAAAACTTGTTGAACTTGAGGGAATACTCTCCCACACTCATGGAACCTTGATTAAGATTCATGAACTCCATCATTTTGGCCTCCCATAATTCAATATGGAAGAACCGGTTGAGGAAGGCGGCTTTGAACTCCTCCCAAGGAATAGCATCATCATTTCTCCTTTTAAATTTCTATTGATTAAACCAAATATGGGCCACACCCTTGAGTTGGTAAGCCGCTAATTCTTCCTTCTCCTCCCAATTTACCCCATGATAGATAGTGCCTTATACACTTCATCGATTAACTCTTAGGGATCTTCCTCCCCCTTGGACCCATGAAACTTCGGAGAGTTCTTCCTTGTGAAATCCCTCACCCTTGAAGCCAAAGTAGGAGCATGAGGATCTTGGCCCCTTGGTTCATTTGGTTGGTCATAGCATGGGCCAGCATTATGATAGTATTCTGTAACTCATCTTGGGCTACCCCTTTATCTTCAGGAGCTTGAGGAGTAGGAGAGGCCTGTTGCTCCTCGGGTACGGGCTCTCTTTAGTCTTCTTCTTAGCAGCTACATGATTTAGAAGAGAAAAAGATCATTCATTTGGGGGAAAGCCTTACCTTTACACCCAAAGCACGACATAGATTATGAAGAAGTAAAACATTTCCTAGAACGCCTCATAGCCTCCTATTCATAGTTCTGGTGTGTTTCACAACCATGAATAAGACTTTAATTGATGTAGTATGTTGGTTTTCTGAGGGCCATTAACAACCTAGTACTCTGATAACAAGATTGTCATAACCCAAGCCTAGGGTCCAGACTTGACATGGCGAATGGGAATTCCAAAGGCATCCCAAACAAGCCTCTTAGCATATCTTGTACACATCCTTGGTTACGGTAGTGAAAATAAACATTAACAAGATTCAAGTATAAAAAAGGAAGAGGGACTAAGGGAAGTCTTTCATAAACATTGAAACATGAGAAGAATCAAGCTCAAACCATATACAAACTTAGTATCCAACAACACCTCTACTTTAGAATGGAGCGGGGGCCAAGACACTTCCCGGGATCACCCTCATGATAACAAGTGTTCAACATAAAAGAAGTCTCAACATAGCATGAGTAACATATATGTAACATCCCACACCTTATACTGCTAGTACAATGCAAATGAAACATGAAATGGTTTGGGAAAACTAGCGTCAATTTTCAAAAGTGCTTGAATCTCGCGTCAATGGGCTATATGTGCATCTAGCGGTAAAGAGGGTCGAGTGTATACATGTTTTGTGTTGAATTAAGGAGATTACGACCTTAAAATGAAGTGAGAGAATTGAGGTGCTTGTAGGACTTAGAAGCTAGTAGGTGAGTCAGCTA